>OW964831.1:40737226-40917226 GCA_943142095.1 Ophonus ardosiacus | reverse complement strand
CATCTACTTTTTTGTTCATTCATTAATCTAAACTGATACACTGGGTACTTCGGCACACAGATATAAAATGAAATAGATCGCTAAACCCGTATGCTAGCTTTGTGATTTCATGGACGGTTATAGCTGCCAAACTACACTAACTGCGTTGTTGTAGTACTATACAAGACGTACATATTCTTCACTTTAATTACCAGTATCAATTAAATTGCACTCAAAAGTCAAAATCAAACAAAATATAAAGCAAATTGCACACTAACTAGTAAGAACTTTGAACAAAATATGTTTGTAAACAAACACAAGACAAAACAAACTTTCGAACAGACAGAATACAGTAGCGCGCTATATGACAAGTTCATATTTTGATTGGTTATCCGTTTAAAAAGAGTGACGCGAGTGATACGTGCGCAATGAGGTCATGCAAAAAAAAATAATTTCACCTTTTTTCTGTTTAAATCGAAGAAGGATAGTCTAATTTATCGTTCAGTATGATTAAATATTTTTTTATTTACATTTTTTGTTGTATAAAATCGTTTTAAAGTATGACATTTTTAAAAAGTTGCAAAAACCAGCCATGTTGTGTCGTCACAACGTTCCGAACCAAGTTCAGACTCATTTCAAACAGACATTTTATATGGGCACATAATTTCTAAAAGAAAAATATATATAAACTATAAATTAAGGATTACATATATAAATATGCTATAATATATTAATATAACATCGTTCTATTCACTTTTATAAATATAATTTTCATTTGGCGTGAACTTATCTACACGTTACATCAAATGTTTCTTTCACTTTTTTGATTTGGGATTAAACGCTGGAAGGTTATAAACGCATGTGAGATATTGAATATATTGCAGAATACAATACATATTATTTTATTCTTTATTTTGGCACGAAACAACGTTTCATCGACATGTTTACTTTTATAAATTTCAGGTTATCTTTAAATGTCTCTTTGACGTTTAAAAACAGTGTGTAAATCAAAATGGTCGTTCCTTTCACTCTGTGACGTCAATGGACAAGGGACAAAGTGAGGGGTCTAGCAGCCTCATTTTAAAAAATGTAATTTTCAATTACAATTTTTTTATGATTAAAGATCGATTTGAGGAAAAATAAAAAATACGGGTTTATTATTTTTCACTACTCTATCGATTAAAGTTATAAAAAAGTCGTGCATGACCTCATTACCGTAGTTTCTCCATGAAATCACAAAATCGGCCGCAATTTTCATAAACTTCAGCTATCGTATTTTGTTTTATATCTGTTCAGCATTAACATTTTCAGCACTCAAGAGTCCCGATTGCGTTTGGCATTAATATCAGAACCTCAGAGTGATCTATGGCGCTCGGCACTGAACGCACTGAACTTGCAGCCCATGCAGTCCCTGAGGGGGCGTAACCTGAGGTTGCTACACACACTCGTGTGTTTCTACGTTTTGGCGGTAAATGAATTAAAATCGCTAAGTCCCATCACCGTAAATGATTTTGACAGTGTGTATACATTCACAATCACAATTCTGCTGTGCTGATTAGATGAAGATCTTATCGCTACAAATTTAGTTCATTTTTTTTTCGGTGCATTTATTTGCTTCGGGAGGCTGTACTCATCTAGAGCATGCTGAGCTCTCGATTCTGAGCATGCGTATAAGCCTTTATCTCAACTGTTTTTTCTATAGCGGATTAGTGAAAAATTCTCGCGCAGATATTGGTGAACAAAATTTAAACCGTTCATTTCTATTGCGAATGACAACTGATATTAGAAAACAACCCTAGTTGCACAATTTTTTGTGTATTGTAATTTCCCGTCCAACCTATGAATCTGGTGCGTTCGACATTTATCTGATATCAAATCTGTAACATAATATTAAAAATGTTTTGGAATCAAATGTCTTTGTTGCATATGCAGACGATGTATCCCTATTAATTCCTAGTCACAGTAGTACTAGTGACATATCGGACATTATATCCAATTTGTATAGTTGGTTTGCATCCTTGAATTTAGCAGTAAATGTAAATAAATCTGCTTTCATTAATTTTTCAAATAAAAAACGTAATGAAAGTTTACTTATACATTGCAATAAACAAATTTTACCACAAGTCAGCAAATGTAAAATTCTAGGACTTGATATACATGAAAATCTATCATGGGATCCTCATATAGATAATATCTGTTCACAATTAACATCCTTGTGTTATCTCTTAAAAAGAATAACACAGCTCACAGACTCGAACATAGCAAAAACATTTTATTACGCTAAATTTTATCCAATTATCAGTTACGGTATAATTTTTTGGGGTTTATCAGCATCAGCAGAACGTGTATTTATATTACAAAAACGTGCCATTCGAAATATATTTCAACTTCAGTATAGGTCATCATGTAGAGAAATTTTTATACGAGAACTGATTATGTCTCTACCTTGCATTTATATTTTTAATACATTAATAAACGTATGGAAAAATAAAGATAAGTTCCTTACTTATAGTGACACTCATAGTTATAATACTCGAGGTAAAAATAATTTTGTAATCCCAAAAATTAACTTAAACAAAACTGTGCACAACCCTAACCATATAGGGATTAAAATGTTCAATCATTTGCCTTTGGCCATGAAAAATGTACACTCTAAAAATAAATTTAAATCTGATCTTAAAAAATTTTTAGTATCTAAAAACTATTACAGTGTAAATGAATTTTTAAATGATAAATTTGACTAGTGAATGATTATGTAATTTATTCTTATTTTATTTATTTTGTAACATATATGTACCACTTGTTTTGACTTCCTATATCATGTATTTTTGATCTACAGGAAATAAATATATTATTATATTATTATTATAGTAAGCATTCGATTTGCTAAAAATCTCACCTCAGCTCGCTTCAACTGAGCTGAAATTTTATGAAGTGAGTCAACTGTATGATTTGTTCATATTTAATTATAGCAAAGAAATTTAAAAGAAGAGTTGCTATTAATATAAATGAATACATGGGGTAATATTGTTTTACAGAAGAATATCCTTAAACAAGTTAAAAAAAATCCTGACCTCTAAAAATATTGAATAAATACAGCAAAATTAAAAAATGTTATATAACGAAGTAAAATATCTCAAGCATTTGTGAAATAGATATTGCAGCATTGGTAAGGGCGGAGGTGAGTTAGCTCACTTTGCCTCAGTTACGCAGATGTCGAAAACGGCTGTCAAACGGAAGTGAGCGGAGATTAATTGAAACTAGTTGCAAATCGAATGATGCTACTAATATTAATATCTGCGAAATCTGTCACGTAACCGAAGAGCTCTGAGCAATCCGTACATTTCAATGTCCAACGTACCCAATGAGCAGAGCTGGGCAAGTTACTTTTAAAATGTAACTAGTTACAGTTACAGTTACCTCCAAAAAAAAGTAACTAAGTTACTTAAGTTCCAGTTACTTTGGTGAAAGAACTAAGTTATTTACTAAGTTATTTAAAAGTAACTTAGTTACTTTGAGTTACTTTCTAACTACTTTTAATTGCGTGAAGTGCAGACTTAGACTGTTGACTTAGTTATTGTGTAGGATACATATCAGGGAGTTTTTACACTAACTACGTTAACCTCAATTTTAACGTTATTGCTTGGCAACACCCAATCAGATTATTATTGTTAATGTCAACGGACCTACAGGGCCTTATTACCGCCTAGGCCCACGAGGCTACGGCCTAGGGCCCGCTTTGACAAGGAGCCCACAAGGCCCGGTTGCTGTGATTTTTTTAAAATTTATTAATTTATTTTTCAATTTTGATTTCTTATACCAAGATATAAAGAATCTACTTTCTTTCTAACATGACATAACCATTATAATGTATAAAACATGCAGACATTATTTCCTACCTAGACTTATTAGTGGATAATGATTAATTTATTGGAAACCTCGGATCAGACGTCGATTTTCAATCTGAGGCCCCGCGCTCACATATATAAGAAATTTTGATGAAAAAGTATCTTTTTATAAATATTTGGGGCCCCGCTACGCTAATAACATATTCCCGAGAACCGGCAAAATCGCCAACCGTCCCTAGAAAGGAGTAACAAAATATTACGGTAAAATTTCACCTCAAACTAGAATCGAGCATGCGGTACTCTATAATTGATCAGCTTTTCTCTCAGCAGGCAATTTTATTTTTTTCTTTAATAAATAAACAATTATACAAATATTTGTACGTACTTGTTTTTTACTATAAAAAGGGAGGGGGGCCCGAAAAAAAATTTGGCCTAGGGCCCAAAAATCTGATAAAAAGACCCTGCGGACCTACATTATAATATAACATAAAAATTAAAAGTGACATTTTATCTTGTGAGAAGGGAATTTCCAAAAATGAGACGAATTCAAGTCTTGCAACCCTTAGAACAACGAACAAAATACACTATATTTTGTATAACCTGAAAATTGGAATAATTTTGATGATTTAGT
This sequence comes from Ophonus ardosiacus, assembly GCA_943142095.1. NCBI lineage: Eukaryota > Metazoa > Arthropoda > Insecta > Coleoptera > Carabidae > Ophonus > Ophonus ardosiacus. The sequence goes on along the minus strand of OW964831.1, from coordinate 40,912,768 downwards.
GGCAGCTTAGTATCATTTGTAAGCGAGGAAAATATTTGAAAATAATATATTTTATAAGTCAAATTTAACATTTAGTGATTTTTTAATTCTAGAATTAAAAGGTAAAATAATGTGTTATTTTTAGTTTTTCTGTTTACCGTACAAAAACTCTATTATTTATGAATGTAATTATTTTATTATCTATTATGGCTTGAAATCAATCAACAATAATATTGAATTTAATTATTACATACATTTATTTAAAACAAAACAGTTTTAGTTAGTGTTTCTAAAAAAGGCATTAGCCTCAACAAAATATTTCTTAGAAATTTAAATCCCCCCGTTACTTTTTATGACTAAGTTACATTCCACTTTTTAAGTTACTTTGACTAACTTAAGTTACATTCTAGTAACTTAAGTTACTCAAGTAACTAGTAACTAAAAACCGGAAAGTTACCAACTACTTTTCCGCAGCAAGTTAAGTTACAGTTACAGTTACCATATTTTAAAAAGTAACTAAGTTACGTTACAAGTTACGTAAAAGTAACTAGTTAGTAACTAAGTTACTAAAGTAACTAGTTACTGCCCAGCTCTGCCAATGAGTACGTTCTCCACTGAAAGCGATCTGTAGTTCTAAAAATCTTAATAATTGATATTCGTTAAGAGGTAATAATTTTATTATTCTATATGGCGTAGATGTTAAGCTCTTTCTTAAGCAGTAGCGTTCTTTAATAATGGAGTCACATAAATTGATCTATTTCAACATTAATCAAAATATACTTAGGTATAGATAAATAAGTTTAAAATAACTTATGTGGTAAATACAGTCGACACTTTCTAAATCAAACTTCCTTTTATTTTAATTTTTCTCTAAATCGAATTAAAAAAATATTCTTTATAATGAATTATTTAATTCGATCTGTCCTTTAATCGAATTAAATTTTGGGCATTTGCCATCAATTTTAATGAAATTCGCGTCTCTATAAATCGAATTTAGATTTCGATAACTGAAATAGGTTTGTCTGGGATAATCAGTACAATGTTTGAATTTGTATAGGTATTTACCGAGGTATTTACTAAGTATGTACATCTCATTTTTCATACATACCTATACATATTCTTGTAATTTATGCAAATGTTAATTTATTTTTCTTACTTTCTCTAGTTCGAATCCGCTCTAACTCTAGCAAATTCAAATTCCCTCTGCGAATTCAATTTATAGAGAGTCGACTGTAAAAAAAAAAAAATGTATTTTTTTGTTATGTTAACTGAATAAACGTTGTTTTCCTTTGCTTATACATACTCTTTGTAATTTATACAAATGTTCATTTAATTTTCTTTTACTCTCTCTAGTTCGAACAAATTCAAATTCCCCTTGCGAATTCGATTTATAGAGAGTCGACTGTAATTGAAAATATACATGGATAATAAACAATTTAATAAAATAATAAAAAAAAAAACTGCTTATATTATAATCCAAGTTTCTATTGACATTAGAGATAAGTGCAGATTTAAGAAAATAAATTAATAACTCAGCTCGAATAACTCTGAACCCGTCAGAGTAGCCTTGAATTCTGAAATTATCCTTCAACAATAACATGCTTATTACTTGTTAAACTCTTCTAAATTATAGTTTCAATAACATTATTTCAACTCTGTTATCTTTGCAAATAATTGTCCTTTTTTTCTATTAACTATCTGTTCAGTCTAGATGTCAGTAGTCTGGACATTTATGTATAGTGTTGACAATTAAGTCTAGAAGTTATTCCAAGCCTATGAGCCCCCTGCATCGCCTCAAAAATTCTCTCTCGAAGATGATAAAGTTTTTAGTTTTTTAATCAGTCTAGGTTTGTACTCTTATGGAGTACCCTGTTCTCAATAAAGTTTAAAAATTTTTCAAAATCTACCTTAAAGTGATAATTTGTCTATTGAAACTTATTTGATAAAGTTTTAACAATGGCTAAATTCCTACTAAAAAAATCCTTGTTTTATTATAAATGCAATTTTCTCGAAATTTGTTTATTTTAAATGAATCTTGTATATATTTAATTAGCTGTTTTGAAAACGTTTTAAGGAGAATAGGTTCACAAACTGAAATAAATTTATTTCCGTGAGCAAATATATTATTTAGAATAATGAAATAATGTAAATGAACTAATTTATTGTCTACACGAGTTTCAAATTTAATTTGTTATATAAATAAGTGAATTGTATACCTTCGTATATTTAATAATTGTAATTTAATATGTATTAACCAAATAATTTCAAATATATGAAATGAAACATGCATACAATTATTTATACATATATGCAGGATGTTAACTTTTTTCAGTAGGTCGAAATTATATAGTAATTATTTTTTTGCATATATAACTCCAATTTACAATAAATTTAAATAGTTTTTCTGTAAAATTTTTCATATATAATGCCAAAGAAGCTGACAGAATCTGTCTATTATTAAAATGAAATTTTTAGTTGCATTTTTAGTTATTGCTTCCGTAGCAACTTTAGTTGTGGTAAGTTTCTGAAAATTTGATTTTATATTTACCTACTTCATTTCATTAAATACGAATATGAATAAGTAAATTTCAATAATTATCGGTGTACCGCCTTCTCGAGATGGGGAAGAATGAAAACAAATTTTATAAAATCATTGTCTTGGTCTTGTCTTTATGTTTTAATTCTTCCCTACCTCGAGAAGGCGGTACACAGATAATTATTGTAATAAGTGTTACTACGAGGTACTGAAGCAACAAAATTAAAAACAGTAAAAATTGAAAGATTTCCGTCAAGAAAATTCTTAATATAATATGTCCTTGGTTTGAACCGAATATTAATGCTAGACTAGTTCAGAATTAAAACTAGACGATATGAATCAAAAACGATTTTTTTATTTTACATAAAAATGCAAAATAAAAAACGCTATTTACAGTATATTGTAGAATGTTATAGAATTATAGCGATATTGTTTATATTTATTGTTACTGTTTCATCAGATCAAATATCAAACAACACATCCCAAGCTCCAATGCACAATGCAATTGATTTTAATCATTTAATCTCATTGTGTGGTTTTTAATCGTGAACAAGTTTTTTATACTATAGCAAAATAAAAAATTAACACTGTATATTCTATACCTGGTGTCTATTTGTTGGGAAAAGCAATGTTGAAATTTTCAATTAGCGATATCTCTAACTATTAATTTTAGAGTAGAAAGTTTAAGAACAAAAAAAAATAAATTAAAAAGTAGTAGTCAAATAATTTGTATCTCGTGACGTAAAACAAATTTTCGAGTTTTTCAGTTCGACAATAATAGTTTCCAAGTTTTTTTCATTTTTACTTCCCGGTACCCTTGGTAAGGGAGGTATAGGGATCGTGCTAAAAATCGCATATCGAGATTTTAGTAAATGACCAAGTTTTAAAGTCCCTAGAATCCAATTTTAATATTTTCATGATGATGTCTGTATGTGTGTGTATGTATGTGTGTGTGTGTGTGTGTGTGTGTGTATGTTTGTGTGTGTGTATGAATTTTATCAGCGCTCTAAGTCAAATATTATTATTCAGAAAATTCTGAAACTTTGTATTTCATCCTATCCTAATATGGAAAGAAACCATTAGATTTTGGTGTAAATCGGATAACCGGAAATGGCATAGTGGTTTTTCATTAAAAAAAACCATTAAATGTCATTCTGACATATGAATGAATATATTTACATCATGCGGTGGAATTTCCTATAAGACAAAGGAGGCCAACATTATAACTTTTCTCCCCCCGTTTAGATGGCGTTAGTATATAAAATTTTTTTAGACGATCATTGTGATAAGTTTGACATATCAACGTAGTATCCTAACACTGAAAGTTGAACTTATGACATTAGTGTTACGATATATTTCATATCGTAATAGTTGACTCGGTTGCTAGCTTACTGTGCCATTATTTTCTAGCTATATGTATAAAATATTCATTTGTCAGCTGTCCGTACGTTTGAACCTAAATTTCAGTCTTGTAAAAAAAGTAAAATTTATTTATGCTCGTCTAAAAAATAATGTTCGTAACTTGTATGAAATTCAAATATCTTAGCTCGTGCGTATTGACTTGCACTCCGCTACGCGTCGTGCGTCAATTTGCACTCGCATGATATTTGGTATTTTTCATAACTTGTTACGAAAATAACTATATTTCAAATTTGAAAATGACAGGTTACTGACAGCTCGATTGGTGGTGGTTTATATATATTTTAATTTAGTTGTGGCTTTGTTTATTTATGATATATACATTTATTTGTGGTTATTTGTGATTATTTGTGATATAAACAGTGAACAGTTTATCATCAGATATTGTGTGTGAAAAAATCTTTGTAAAAGAGTCATCATGCCGCGCATAAATTTCTGTATTCCAGACTGCATTACGACAGATGTGTATTATATGTGTACTTTATTAGTTCTTAGATGCTTAATTAGTATTTCCTAAGCTCGGTATTAATTGTTGATATATTTTACAGATGTTATTTTACATTGATTTCCAAATCCCAAAAATTATTTACAAATGTTCAACACCGAATATTAAATGGGAAAAAAATTTTGAAAAATTGTGTAATTATTTTTATTTTAAATTACACAGCTAATGCAACTTGTACTTACTAATTTTCTTATTGCAAATTAATTTATGACGGAAAGTACAAAATAAATATTTTGTTCTGATTACACATATGTGACAGATGTCATAAATAGCAACTGGTTAGAAATTTTACAAGACCCGAGACTGTTGTTAAAATAGCAAACCATTTAACCATTTAAACCAGTTTAAATATAGCATTTGTTGATGAAACAATAGTTTCTACTTAATCAGTTACTAAATTATTTAACAAATTGTTAAGATTTAACAAGCGGATGTGAAACTGGGCATTAAGTTGTTGAATTCGAATCAATTCAAAATTTCCGCCTTCTATACATGAAATTTCTTCTTCCCACGACCAGGGGGCGCTGTACTTATAGTACCGGTTTGCAACATTACAGTTTCCTATCTATAGCCTATGGCACACTTATAATAATAATAATAATAATAATTTTCTTTATTGATGAGACATCAATGGCGAGGTTCAGCCATAGGCTGGTCTACCACCTAACCATACAAATTTTTACATAATAATGCCAATTATTAGTTTATAAAAATCAAAAATAATACAAATGCATTTTTTTTTTTTTTTTTTTTTTTTTTTATTACGTGGGTAGGGGGAAAATCTTCTTTAAGACACCTGCCACCATCCGGGTGCCAGATAGTGTGGGATTTTTACCCACTAAAAACCCCCTCCCATTCTCTCCGTTACGCCCCGGAACTATTTACATATTACCTCAGGACGCACTTCGGTCTAATGCCTACAGTTGATAATCTCTGTTGATTGTTTCTTTTGCCCTAAGTGTTCTTGTGATAAAGTCACAGATGCACTCCCAATTACTCTCACTTTTTAGCATCACACTTACCATGTTTTCCGGTGTCAGGTCACCTACTCTCATCTCCGCATTTCGTCTCTGTCTGCTCCATACTGGACAGTGGAAGACAGTGTGTTCTGCGTCATCTGCCTCCATATTGCAAGAGGTGCACGTCGGGTCATCTACTCTTTTGATTTTATATAGATATTTTTGGAAACAGCCATGCCCCGTAAGTGCTTGAGTTAGATAGAAATTTGTTTCTCCGTGTTCTCTATTTAACCATGGCGCTAACTCTGGTATTAATCTCCGTGTCCATTCACCAGTATTGCTGTGGTTCCAAGATGTCTGCCAGGCTTCAATCATTTCTGTCTGTCTCTCTTTTTTACTTTTCTTTCTGTCCTCAGCATATTGTCGCGCTCTGTCCTTGCCAACGATGTCAAGCGGTATCAGGCCAGCAATTACTAAAGCGGCATTTCCTGAGACAGTTCTATATGCGCTGTTTATTCGTAATGCTGCTTTCCTTTGTGCTGAGAGCAGCAGTCTCTTTGTGGTCCCTTTATCTAGTTCTTTTTGCCATATAGGAACCGCGTACAATATGATGGAGTTCATAACACTGGCCAGTATTCTTCTTTTTGAGGGTCTGGGGCCCCCGATGTTAGGCATTAGTCGAGTGAGAGCAGCTAATGCGTTGCTAGCTTTTGTGACTACTTTCCTCACATGGTGTATAAAGGTAGTATTTTTCCCTATCGTGACTCCCAGATATTTGATCTGTGAGCTAGGTGTGATGTCCCTATTGAATATGTTTAGGGTCATATCTCCAAATTTTCTAGCGCCCGCCAACACCACGGCTTCAGTTTTCTCTGGTGCTATTTGTAGCTGGTTTTGTTCCATCCATTCGAGAATGGTGTCCGTGGTAGTTTTGATTTTGTCCTGCAGGTCGGCCTTGTCCTTGTCAGTTGCTATTATGGCTAGGTCATCTGCATAGCCCACTAGCTTTACACCAGAGGGGAGTTTCAGATCGAAGACTGTGTTGTATAAAATATTCCAGAGTGTGGGGCCCAGGACGGATCCTTGAGGCACACCACTGGTTATTCTGATCTTTTCTAGTCCTTTGTCTACACTTTCGATAATCAGATGTCTGTTAGTCAGGTATTCACCTATAATAGCTCTCAAATAGGGGCTTATATTCATTTGTCTGATCCTGGTCATGATTGTCCTCCAGTCTGCGGAGTTAAATGCATTCCGTATGTCTATCGTGATTAGCACACATATGCTCTTTTGTCTCCAGTTACCTAATTTTGCTGCTTCACCGGCCTTGATGACTTCCTCAATTGCGTTAGTTGTGCAGCGTCCCTCTCTGAATCCATACTGATTACGCGAAATCGAGCTTTTAGCGTCTAGTTCCTGTTTAAGTCTGCCCAGGATAATTTGTTCGTAGAGTTTCCCAATTGTGTTTAGGAGACATAATGGTCTCCACGTATGGGCTGCTAGGTCGTGTTTTTTTGGTTTTTCTATTAAGACCAATTTTGCAACTTTCCAGTTTGTTGGAAATTCACATTTCATTAGTACATCATTTAGAGCTTGTTTCATTTCTTTTGGGCAGGTTTCAGTCATAATTTTAATTATCTCATTTGGGACCCCATCTGGCCCAGGAGCTTTTTTATTCTTCAGTTTTGATACTGCCGCTTTTAGTTCTTCATCTTTTATCTCAGGTATGTCGTGTTTAGTTATTTGTATGGGTATCCAGTTAGCCGGCTGGTGTTGCGGAAATAATGTGTTGACGATTTCCTCAAGGTTTCTATGTTCAATACCTTGTGCTGGTTTTCTGCCTTTTAGTCTTTTGGTGACAATTTGATAGCCTTCGCCCCATACGTTTGTGTCGACCTCGTTCTGTATATTGTCCCAACATGCTTTTTGAGCCCTTTTTATCGCTGCCCTAAGTTCTTTTCTTGCTATTGTTAAGGCTAGTCTTTCTGCTTCGCTGTTCTCCCCGTCTCTTTTCCTTTTCCTTTGGTATTTTCTGCGGCATGCAAGTGCCATTTTCCTTTTTTCGGCTATCTGGTCATTCCACCAATAGACGGGTTTTCTATTGTGTAAACCACACTTCCGCATTGTGTTGCTACAGATATTCTGTAGTATTTCGTCTAGATGTTCAGTATTCTCTATTTTCTGTGTCATGCTTTCTCTGATGATCTGATTTGCCTCTTCTGGTTTTATAGTGTTTACATTCCACCTTGGCTGTTTCATCTCTACTGCCCTTTTAGCGCTATCTATCTCAAAGGCTATATATTGATGTAAACTTAGCGTCTCTTCCTCGAGAACTCTCCATCGCATTATTTTCGGTGTCACAGTCTCCGAGGCAAATGTTAAATCAATAATAGAGGTCGACTCTCCTCTGATAAATGTCGGTTTGTGGCCTGTGTTCAGGACAACTATGCCGAGGCTGGCTGCCCAGTCACTCAAAATATCACCCCTAGGGTCCAATCTTGTTTCGCCCCATTCTGGCGATTTGGAATTGAAATCGCCTGCTATGATACTTTTAGATGGTTGTGGATGTCTCTGAATACTTGTTTGAAGGTCCATCAGGGATGTTTCAAAATCGTCTAGGTTAGTGTTGGGGGAAAAGTATACGCTGTAGAGGATATAGCCTTCTATTTTAGCCCATACAAAGCCTTTGCCCACTCCGGTGTTCGTGTATTTTAAATTCTTATTCATTATCTGGATGCACGCGTCTGAGTCTTTATCCCTTAACCAGTTTTGGCAAAGTTTTATATTTGGTTCGCTTATCAGCAAAATGTCTGTGTTTTCCTTACTTGCTGTTGCATAGAGAAGGTCGTGGGCAGCTCTGCTCCTGCCTACGTTTATTTGTATTATTTTAATTGTGCGCATCTTTAGTTGCTAAATCCTCTTTTGTTTTTGCATTGCCACTCTTAAGACTATTGCTTCTATCTCTCCTCAGCTTTAGGACTAGATTCTTGTACGCTGGGCATCTGAGGTTATTTGCAGTGTGTCCTTTTTTTTCACAGACCATGCAGTAGTTCTCTTCTCTACAGTCTGCTGCCTTATGCCCTGGGGCATTGCATTTCATGCAGTTCTGGCTCCTGTCTGGGCCTTTGCAGCTATTCACAGTATGTCCGAAAGAGTGGCATTTGTAACAGCGTTGCAAGGTGATTCTTTCATCGATTCGACATTTGCTAACGCCAATCTCCAATGTGCCCATCTTTATCAATTCATGTGCCAATTCTTTCGCAGCTATGATGGTAGCATTTTTGGTACCTCTAGCTGTATCTCTGAGACTGGTTATTCTGATATCTTTTTTCCATCTCGTTCTATTTCTTATTTCCTTTTCTATTTCCTCTTCTGTTGTCATTATATCTAAGCCGGTTATATGTAGTGTGATGTCGTCGTTGTGTATATGTATTTTTGTATCATTGAACTTCTCTTTTAGTTTCCCCTTTAAGTCATTTGCTTTGTTCCCTCCAGAGAGTACTATTCGTAAGTCTCCTGCTTTTGTCTTATGCATGGTTTTGACTTCTACTTTCATGGTTTTAAAGTCCTCACTGCAGCCTCTTATGCTACTCACCATATCTGCATAAGTCTTGCCATTTGCTTTGATTGTCATGATTTCCTGTGTTTCATCTTTTTTTGTCTGCTTTTTTAGGTTCTTTGGTCTACTCTGCTTAGTTTCATCCTTGTTTCCTTTGTTAGTTTTTCGGATGTTTTCATATACTTCTATTTTAATACCACTTTTCCTAAATACGTACTCCATTATTTTTTTTGTCTCATCCCATGAGGTTGTCGTACTTGGTGTTACCTTGATGGTTCGTACTTCTTTGTCTATTAGGTCTTTAGCGAGTTGTGTCAGTTTTTGGTATATGTTTTCCAGTGTAGTCAGAGGGCACTGGTAATCCGGAATTTTTAAGCTGTAGATACTTCTTCCACAGCTTCTACTGCCTTCATCTTCTATGTGTATATTGCTAGTGAGGGTTACTGAGGCTATGTTAGGCTTATCTGCTTTCCTGTCAATTATGTTCGGGCCACCTGGGTATTTGTCTCTTATGGTACTGTATAGGCCAGTATCTGTTTTTTCGCTGGCGGTGTGTATAATTAATGTGTCCCCGTCTTGAGTCAATGGGTTTCCTTCTTTTTTGGCTAATACTTTAAATACATCCTCTGGCCATTCGTATTTGGCTACTTCGTATATGTCTCCGAAGTTGTTATTTCCTTTCTCTAGTACTTCTTCTATTTCATAGATTTGTTTTGATCTCAAAGACTGTGCGTAGGTAATCTGTGTAGGGCAGTCACTTTGTGTGGCAGCGTCAGTCAATTTGGTTATTGTCTGCGTCGCCTTATCTACCATATCATGTTTATTTCTCTCATGTTCCATGTTTTTTATTTTTGTTTCCATTTCTTTCCATTGTTTATTGGCTCTTTCTAGGCTATAGGCAAGGTGCCTAGCAATTTGTTTGATTTCAATTTTGGTGTTTTTATTTTCCGCGATTATTTTCTTCAGTTTGTCTAGTTGGTATTGCAGGTCGTTTATCGCTTCATATTTTCCTTTTTGATTAGGCGTATTGAAGATGAAAGCTTGCGTTATTTTGCTATCTACATCCTTTTGTATACATGGTTTTTTGACCACTTTGTGTGATGTTTCAAAGCTATCGTCAAATTCGCTTAGATCAATAGATTCTTCCTCTCTTGTAGTTTCTGCTTTCCTTATCACTCCCTCTATGGAGTTTGTTCTCCCCCTAGAGTACGTTTTTACCATACCTCCTTTAAATTGGTCTTGCGGGCTGCTTTGTCCTTCAGTTGTTTCAAGCTGTGTGGTGCTTCTGTTTCTTGTTCTTTTCCTTCTAGGGTCGCTTACTTCCACTTGTTCAGAGGGACCAGAGCTTTCCTCAGTCATAGTGTTCGTTCTCATTGGTGGAGATCTTGGAATTAGTGGTTTTCTGCGGAAGAGATCGTCTTCCGATTGGCATCTAGTAGCTTCGTCCACCTTCGTAATGCTACTTGCCTCCAATGTGTGATCTGATGGGGACCGTGTTAGCGCTTTTCCTCTGGACGGGTTCGCAGCTTCTCGTGGTTCTTTATCTGCTTTATCTGTTGTGGCAGACGGCGGGGTTCGCTCCTTGTCTCTCCTTTCTTCCTCTTTTTTTTTGGTTTTTTTGGTTTATATTTGTTTTATTGGGTTCTAAGTCCATATCCACAGGTTAAACCGGGGCATCGTGCGGGAAGGAGCGGGCTGAGTCCGACTGAGAGCGGGTATACCCAAGGGACATCTGCCCCACCCCTGTACTCAGGGGCCCAGTCCTCATTTGACCGTCCCCGGTTATCCAGACGGGACGGGCTCGCTCGGGGCAATAGGGCTCCGACCACCCTATTCATCGCGCACTTCCTGTCCAGGGCCCGAAGTGCCCGGTTTACTGCTATCTGCACCCTCTTACGTCTCGGCAGAGCAGGCTCACAGCAGCCCTTCTTCCACATCTGCCCCAATAACAGTGTGGCTCCTGGGCACTCCCAACGTGAGAATACAGCTAGCGGACGTAGTATCCTTGTTCATAGCCATGTCCGTCGTAGTGCCCTTCTAGCATCTAGCAAAAGGGTTTCCAGTCTTGTGTCCGTATTCGTAGCCGTGTTGTCTTTCCAATGTCCAATCCATCCAAACCAGTATCCAGTCTCAGTATGCATTAAATCATAAATAAACCACAAATCTTTGTATGCAAAACAATATGCCAATTAATCAAATAATAATAATAATAATAATAATAATAATAATAATAATAATAATAATATGTATATTACACAGATATTACCTACGCAATTATATTTTTAACATGAATTTGAAACATACTCGGGGATAAGTTTTTTAAATTACAAGGTATGTTGTTGTACAATGACGGTGCCAAATAAGAAAAAGAGCCCTTGAATTTCGATTTTCTATAAGCTGGTATATAAATCTTTAATCCTGAGCTTATAATTATATTCCTTCGGTTTCAATTTGTCAAATAGATAATGAGGAGTACCAGTTTTCAGAATTTTATGTATTAAACAGAGATACATAGCTTTTACGCGATTATTAACAGATGTCATATTGGCTAGTCTACGATATTTGGAAATATGATCATACTTGCGTGCACCATAAACGAAACGCAGACAAGAGTTCTCGACAAGTGTAATTCTATTTTTATCTGTTTCTGTAAGATTTGGAATATACGTACAAGCGCAATAATGAAATAAGGGTAGAATTAGAGTGTTAACAAGGCGTAATTTAACTGCTGAACTTAGATCTTGACTAAATTGATCATTGATGGTTTTCAATTTCATCGATGACAAATACAGAAAAATTTTCCGTAACGCAAAAAAGTTAAAGTGGTAATAATACCAGTGAAATGTTCCTATACCATCGGTTTTTAAATTGAAATTTCCCTCTATCTGGTATAAGATTGGAGTTGCAGTGGTGGGAGGAACTTGATGAGATCAGTTTACGCAGCAACATTTTGAGGGTAAATACAAATTAAATGTTATTTCGTTAAGATATTAACGTTACAATAATAGAAACATCTTCAGACACACAATTTGGAGATGGAACATTTTCAATTTTACCAATTTGAGGACCACTTTGATCAAATATACGAAACTGTATAAAGTATAAAATATTTTTGACAGTTATTGACATATTGACAGGTTATGTGTCTTTGGTATTTATATTAACTTTTTACGTTATTTACAATTATATTTATATTAAAATTATTTTTTTGCGATCGCCCAGAAAATGAGCTCTTTCTGATCACTATTTAGACCGGAAAGTCCTTCTTTGCTGAGCTAGCTCGGAAAGTTGTCTATAAACGATCGGAAAGTACTTTACCGATCCCGGGACCGGTAAAGCTAAATGTTTCCATGGAGATCAGTTGTTTATTTATATCTTATTTGCTCGCAGTAAAAAATAAAATAATACTTTTTTATTCTTTTTTCAGGATCGCAAAAAAAAATATTGTACCCAACATGACCTGAATGTGTCTATACTGAGCTCACAAGCATCCAAAGCTCGCCTACGGCTCGCTCTGGAATATGCTTGCTCACCCAGTAAAGTATCACTTTCAGGTCTTGTTACGTCAATTACTATTATTTCACTCATATTGAATTTAGCTAGTCTCATTTATTATACAAATTCATTAAAGATGTTTCTATATTTACACAATGTTAGAACGATTTAAAACTGTCTCTTGTTATCCGTGTTAATGTGAAATAAGGCACAAAAGATACGTGTGAAATGAGATACGTTCGTTCATCAATGATCTCTTCGATGAAAATAGCGGCGTCGCTTTTTTCGTCGATGACGGGTGCGTACCGTTGTTTCATTGATGAGCTCATCAATGCTCTCTGATACTCATCGATGCTCTCTGATACTCATCGATAAGTGTGCCATAGGCTTATAATAGTGTCAGTGTCTGTGATCTGTGATTTACATGTAACTTCAAAATTATAAGTTGTTGGTAATGTTTCAACATATTCTTTTAATCATGGATTTTTATACTTTGTCTAGGTGATAAGACTAGAAAGAAAAGAAATTTATAGCTGCGTTAGTTAAGAAAGAAGAAGACTATATAGATTTACCTTGGCAAAACGCTAAATTTTATTTATTGCAATTGCTACAATTTATATTAATCGTTATATTGCAGTTTTGTGCTGTGTATATTCTTATTCCAAGTAGGTTCACGTTACTTAAAATGTTCACATTTTCTTGTATTTCGTTCGGCTTTACTTGTACTTGTGGTGGTAGATCACTACTTGTATATCCAACAGAATTTGAAGTGGAAGCCTCTGAATGTGAAGTGAACATCTGGGCGACTTCAATTTTCAAATAATCTTTTATATAGGCCTCAGCCACACTTGAAAACTTCTAACCTCCATGACGTTTAATTGTCATTAAGTCTCCACCACTAATAGCCAAATATGATGCTGACGAACGTATGTGTAGGTTTTCCTCCTCCATATATACAACTTGATACAAAATATTAATTTCACAATCAGACCTTGAATCAGATAAATGCACAATCATTAATCACTAGTTGTCAAAATATGAAATTTCAATTGTTAGCGGAAAGCGCTACCAACATAAACAAAATTGACAAAAAAAACACCGTCATACTTTTGACGTCGCATTAAAAAATTTAATTGTAAAATGGGGGATTACGGCTCAATCGAATTAAAGGAAAATAGTACAAAAATACGAATGTATATGCTGAATAACGAATATTAATAAAAAAATGAAATGGTATAATTGAGAATTTCGGAAATAAAGGGTTTTTTGTTATAGCGCTTCGACACTAATATGAAAATATTTTAATTGGCGACCGAGAAACCGCCTATACGTGCATTACAAATAGCGTGTTAGGAGGTGGGGATTACTACCAATGAAAGTTAAGAAATTCAAATGCGAAAGGAAGGGCTAACATTCCTGTACTACAGTTTCCAAACAGTTTTTATTTTATCATAAATTTCTTGCATTAAAGTTAATAATTTAAATACACCTGTAATCATAAAGTATGCATATTTATACAGTGTTATAATATTCATTTATTTTTATGTAAATATAACATAAAATAGCATATATTTCAAGAACATTTAGGTCCGTGATGAAAACAGTTTTATATAAAAACACATAAATGTGACGTCACGTCAATCTTTTCAAAATTCGGGAGACTGTAACTCGCTTATTAATAGGAATTTTTTTACCGGATTTTCATCAACAGTCTTAGTTTTCCTAATATTTTCAGATGAAATTATAAAAAAAATATCTGATGTGGACACCACATGACTTCCTTGTACGCTTGTTACACTATACATATTTTGTTAATAATTAAAATATATATAATAACAGACCCAATCATAAAATTGCACGTATTTGACATAATTTGACATTGACATTAAATTCTTTATTTTTTTGTTATTTCTTGTCCTAATTCATAGCAAACTTAATTACAGAAACCAAAAAGTACATAATGTTTAAATTTACATATCTCGCTTATACAAAGAACTAATTTAATCATACTTAAAGTTTTCGACGCAAAATTCAATTCTCTAAAAAATTTATTTGAAGCATTTATTGTTAAATTCAAAATAACACCATTTTTTTCAAGAAAAACTGATAATAACTTCAAGTAAAGTATCACTTCCGGTTAGACTATTTTAACCAAAGTCTATTGTTATTTCCATTGATATAAAAGTATTATATACCAAATTTGAGAAGTTTTGAATTATATTTTAATATAGTTTTCCATTAAAATCTATTATAGGTTTCAAGTAAAGTACCACTTCCGGGTACATCATTTTAACTAAAATCTATTATGTTATTCCCATTTGATATAAAAGTATTATATACCAAATTTGATAAGTTTTGGATTATATTTTAATATAGTTTTCCATTAAAATCTATTATGGGCTTCAAGTAAAGTACCACTTCTGAAAGTTATGTAATGACCAAAAAGGGAGGTGCACAACTAGATGTTATAACAGTCCTAAATACAAAATTTTAACTTTCTATGGCTTCCCGTTTTTCAGTTATGCGAGATACGTACGTACGTACAGACGTCACGACGAAATTAGTCAAAATGGATTCAGGGATGGTCAAAATGGATATTTCCGTTGAAATCTGAAAACCGAATTTTTTCGCGATTACAATACTTCCTTTACTTCGTACAAGGAAGTAAAAATGGTGTAATCCCCCATTACCTCAATAGAAAAAATAGTACAAAAACATGTATCATAAGGCCTGTTAACGCACTCGTTCTTTGTAAAACTTGGACTCTTACGTTAACAGATTGCCTTATAATACTTGTGTTTTAGGGCCCAATTCTCAATTTTCACTGAAGTGATATTCAGTGAAATTTTTTCACTTTATCACTTGAAGCTATTCTGAATTGCAAAGTGATCTGATATAAATGACTGAAGAAGTGTGATATTGTATGTATTTACCATATGTTAATAATATTGCTTGCGCATAATAGGAAATTACGAATTTGGTGCATGTGTTTGCTGACATTTAACAAATAATATCATGACATTGACAAGTGATATGATATAAATTTATCATTTCATATCATATTACAATGGTAAAAATTGAGAATTGGGCCCTTTTAGTGTACTATTGTAAAAAATTGTTCTTTAAACATAAGGATTAAAGTAAATATTGAAATTTGGCAACCCAGCGCTTTCAAAACAATGTTTGTGGTACGGTGGTACCAGCCATTCTGATTGGTACTGAAGAGAAAATATTGACTATTATTTTCTCGTTTTTACTCTTTCATTTTTCAGTATTCACTGAGGAAATTATATATGGCATTATGTAGGAAAAACCATATATTTAATATACTTTTATTAGGTTGGCGTGCCTAGATAAATATAGATTTATTTATTTTAATTGGCTCAACAGTTACAAAATGCAAGTTTTATTTTTTAGCGACAAGCTTCTTCCCCTAAATCTTTTCC
This sequence comes from Ophonus ardosiacus, assembly GCA_943142095.1. Classification (NCBI taxonomy): domain Eukaryota; kingdom Metazoa; phylum Arthropoda; class Insecta; order Coleoptera; family Carabidae; genus Ophonus; species Ophonus ardosiacus. The sequence goes on along the minus strand of OW964831.1, from coordinate 40,896,870 downwards.
TTGTAAAAATTGCAGTAGCTAAAAAAAATGTATTCCCGGAATTGTCTAGCAATGTGTCCAGATGGAACTGATGAACTCGATTCCACAATGGATAAAAGCTTTTAGTTTATCGCTGACAAAAGTGACACGCTGGTTACCTACTTAAGTGGTGATTCTTACCGGTTGTCTGTGAATTCCCCATTAACGAAATTGCACTCTTCAAAAAAACATTAATACTACTACGAAGTTTTTCCATCTAGACGAGTACCTGGAAACTACAAAAAAATTGTGTGAAAAAATACATCAAAAATGATATATGGGGTGCCATTCCCCGATGGAATGAGGGCTATGCTAGAATTAGTGAGAATAGACACGGTTCATATATTTTTAAAAAATTTAATTAGAACATGTTCAAAATAGTTTTCTTCAACGATAATATACTTCACTATTCTTTCATTCCAGTTCTTCAAAGCTCCCAGCCAAATCCTTTGAAACTAATATCTGGGAAACTAAAAAACTCTTACGGCCGATTTTAGCACCGATTCCTAAACCGTTAGCTAGCTAGAAATTAACTAAATTTAAGAAATGTCTAAAGGTGGATTTATGCAGCTTATTTTTTATTTTACTTTTTCTTTTCTTTTTCGCTTTTACTTTTACTTTAAGTTTGGTACTTTATGCAGCTTCTTTAAAACCTTCGGTACACATGCGCAGATGTGATTTTTCTGGCATATCAGTTGTCATAAATGTAAAGAGATAAATATAATCTGTAAAAATGGACACAAATGTAATAATTTGTGCATCAGATGTATTACTTGTAGCTTTTCCCAGTTTCTAATTTAGCAATCTTAACTACACAAAAACATATAAATACAGCACACGCTGACGTTTGACACGGGAAGTGGTGCACTTGCGCAGTTGTGATTTCTTTTACTTTAACGGTCTTAAGTTGAAAGTTGTCAACTTTAGTTCTAAAAGTAAAATTAAAAGTGTGCACATAAAGTAGTACATTTATTAACACACCTTTAACTTTTGTAAAGTAAAAGAAAAAGAAAAGGTAAAATAAAAAGTAGGCTGCATAAATCCACCTTAAACCGATCCATTTTAGTTTTCGTCAAACCAAGCAATTCTTAGCTAATAATTTTTATTATTATTATTATTATTATTATTATTATTGTCGGGAGGTGGTTCATTCTTTCCCCTGTACTGCGACCTTTCTGATCTATTGTACCCTCCGTGTTTTCCTCCTATTCTAGGAGCCCTGTATGTTTTGTAAACTCCAAGATTTTCTTTAGACTAATGTCCTTTAGTGTCTCAGTGTGCAATTTCTTTGCTCCTAAAAGACTATGTCTGCTTGCCATAAATGCTTCGCAGTGACATATTAAGTGTTCAGGGGTTTCATCCTCTTCTCCACATCCTCTGCATGTTGGTTCTTGTTTGAGGCCCAAACTATGCAAATGTTTATTTAATTGACAGTGACCTGTTACCAGTCCTGTTATTAGTCTGACATCTTGCTTGCTCATTACAAGTAAGTTATCTGTTCTTTTCTTGGATGGCTCATTCAGGAAGAGCTAGGAATTACTTATGTATGCTTCGAATAATTAGTTATTTTTGTGATATACACTGCTCCAAGAAATTAGCGCCAAAAAAAAACCTATAAAACTTTAACATATGACAAATATAACATGCTTCAAATAGTTCAAAGCACTCTGGAATCAACATAATTATTAATTCATATAATTCATTGTTCAATCATACCTATAAATATATTTCACCTTTCTTTTCCACAATTCAAAACTGCCATTATACATGAAATCTCATAGATATGACAAGTACATGCACAATATTTCCTTTTTTCATTGCTTTTTTATGTCTTATGTTGTATCACCTTATTTCCCGTGCAATTTATATTTATATGTATATATGTATTTATTTGCAAAACTATTTGTATTGTTCGTGAGAACCTGTTATTGGTCAACTGACTGTTGGTTCTCCTTGTACTGAAAAAAAAAAAAAAATTAAGTAATTAACAACATATTTCAATAATTTTAGAATGTAATCCTAATGAATAAAGCTTAAAAACTAATAAAATTAAAGAAAATAAGAAAATATACTAAAAATTTTTGAAAACATAATCATTAAAAAAAAAACAAATTAATAACGTATATTTTCACCTCTGATTTGTATTACAACATGACGTCGACTATTCATACTTAAAATAAGTAGTCTTATGTCATTCTTATTCAGAATGTTCCATAATTCTACAAGTCGGAGCTTCACTTCCTCCAGATTATTAAATGTATAAAACATACCAACTTCTCTTCGATAGCTCCAATCTTGTTCTACCAATAATGTTATTTGAGCACATTATTTTTGGGTCAAATTTCTTATTTCTCGCAGCATAATAATAAATAAAACAGAAAACGTAAAAAAAGTGTAAAAACCTACGTATTAAATTAAAACTCCAAGTAAAGTCAATTTCCTATGCAACAAATTTCTCATCTGTCGGTGAACACAATCAAAAAACAATATAAAATAACACAAGTACGATCTCATATACTGTGCTTAAACATCTTATAAAAGATCCTTTCAAAATAAAATTAAGTGCTAGAAAAATTCTTTTAAAATAATCGAGGTATTTTAATATTAATAATGTGGTGCGTTAATTTCTTGGAGACTGTATTTCTACACTGCAATGGGCTACTTGCGTGGTACTGAAAATCCGATTTCTGTCACTATATACGTAATGTTATATTGAAAACATATATAAAAATATAAATTTTATTTTGAAATAATTATTTGATTTTTACTAAATTAAGAAAGAAATTTTTCTGTGACGTCTTTATATTGAACTGGGGAGGGGAAGCATGTTTAAGAATGTTATCAATAGATGGTATGGCGTGCGAGAAAGTTTTAATTTGAATTTGACATTAGTTCATTTTTCTCTCTCTATGGTCTCTTAAATACATTAATTACTTTATAAATAAACACATAGGTAATTACTTGTAATTTAAAATATCGATACCAAAAAGATAAACTAAAATACTAACATCCAAACTATTGTTGAAACGTCAAACAGGTGATCTACATTACCCGCACAAACATACCATTACTATGGGACGGCACCACGCTTGGCTTTGCGACTATTCATTGGTGCGGCGTAATTCTACGTCATACATGGCGGGAATTCAAATACTCAAATTTCATTATTTTTTCTCTGGCTAATTAATAAAAATTTTGTCAAAAGAAAAAATATGGGTAGCAAGTTTTTAGCTTCTCTTCAAAAATATTAAATAAAAAAAAGGTAGGCAAGTAGCCCATTATAAATGACTAATTTTTATAATTTATGACATTCGTATTTGTCAACATTCAACATTGGCATTGCAAATTATGTGCAGATATTATTAATATCTCGTTGAGGTATGCAAAATAAATACATTTGTAATATAATATCTTTTACCATAAATTTATTTTAAAATTGCTAAAGCAGTTAAACTAATTACTAGGGGTAGTGGCTTAAACACTGTTAAATTAATGCCATACTGACTTAGGTCCAGCATTTCCATCACTGGATGAAGTGTCGGGTAATCTGTCAGTTAAAATGAAAATATCGCATCAATATTAGAGCGTAAATTGACAAAATTAAGCACATTTCAATTATAATGATGCGTTAATTTTTATGTGGCAGTTAACTGACACTTTATACACACATGTAAAAACCGGGCCTTAATGGTTATTTTTTTTTCTCTGGTTAATACTACAGAGTGATCAAAAATAACTGATTCAGTTGGCAATACTATTCTGGGGATCTTTTATTCCATAGTTTACAGAACGCCAGGTGTAGGCGGAAATACTACTTGACATGTTATTTTGACAATAAATACAAAAAGGTTTCGTCAGAGTAGGGGCCTCTCAGCTAATAGGAATTTGAGACATATGGGTAATGCAAGAAATAAAAGTACGTGGGTACGGGAAACAACAACCATTTAAATAAAAAAATGTAAATATACCCAAATTTAAAGTTTCAAATGTCACTGTCAACAGTGTCAAAAACAGGAAATAAATTTATGTATCATTCTTACCAACTTCAAGTATTTTTCAAGTATTGCCAACTGAATCAGTTATTTTTGATCACTGAATATTTAGAAAAATTATTAACTCGTATTGAAGGTTATAAGATAACTATCAGTTTTTAGATATGTCAAATTCAAATTTAAATATTTAATTTCAACAGTATGTTTAAAAAACGATTTTTTTAAAAATATTTGTTTGAATACAATCTATGTTCTGCTTTGATATTATTTATTATTGTTATTAAATAATGAAATTTGACATTTCTTAAAACACCGTTTTATTTAAAACCGTGATCATACTACGAGCCAATATCTCTTGTACCTTTTGCTACGGGCTATGGCTATACGATATACAGGTATATTTATGATATGTGAGTCTGGAAATAATATGTACAGGCTCAAGATGGTCCGCCACCGCCACCACCACCTGGAGATGGTATGCCACCGCCACCTGGAGATGGTATGCCGCCTCCACCTGTAGAGGGTATGCCGCCTCCACCTAGAGATGGCATGTTTCCTCCACTTCCTCCAGGTGCTATGCCACCTCCAGAAGGTCGTCCTCCTCGCAACTACACCGGTAAATTACAAACAAAAAGATTTAAGATAAAAATGTGATACCGAGCCAGGCTTCAAGTAGGGTTGCCAACTTTATGTCTATGAAATACAGTGTGTCCCATTTAGAGGTGCCACCATTGGGATCTCGAGAACTATAAGAGATACGATGTCGGTTAAATGGAACTTTTTGTGCGCCTTTGTAAGGCCATCTTAGATGTGCTTTTGTTTTTCCAAAAATTCTCATAGGGCACTAGATAATAACGAAAAACTGAATATTGTTGATTTTTTCTATTTCAAATAACTTCTAAACTATTAGTAATTGAGAAAAACTTTTCAAATATAAAAGATAGATATTTTTATTAACTAACCATATTTACTCGTTTAAAAATAGCATTAAAAGTTTTGACTTTATCGATGTTTAAAAAACATAGTATTTTTGCGTTATATATTATTTTTCAACACTATAATAGTACATCAAATCAAAATATAGTATAATACTAGATATTATAGTACGGTTGGCAACCCTAGCTTCAGATCGGGCAGGACCAAAGTTCTAGTTTAAGTGCGGTCCTAATTATTTACTAACTACACACACCCGAAACCGGAGCCTCCGATATTCTAATGTCGCGGTTGGCGGGTGCGGATGCGGGTGATTCTTCGACCAATAGGAGCACGGCGGCTTGCGGCTGCAGTTGAGGGTGAAGAAATAGCCAACCGCACCCTCAGACAATCACAGAGCCCGATACTGTGATACCATAAGTGACTGCCTTGGTTTGACATGTGCTATAGTTTTCGTCTGTGTCGGTACAGCATTTTTCTGTCATTTTGGATATATTGACTGCATGCGAGAATGACTGCTTACAAAAAAGACAAGAATTTATTTTCTTTAGAAAAGGAATTTTTAGTCCTAGATTTAACAGAGAAGCGGCCCATATTATTGGAGTTCACTGCCGTCTCTATCTGTTCTCGCCTTCGATAAAATGTCAAGATGAATAAACAGTGACGGTATGGAGGAGCGGAAACGATGACCGCACCGCACAGTATGATTAGAAGAACCGCCACCCGCACCCGTAACCGCACTCTCGAAACCCGATAGTGTGATACGGGCATAATGAGCCTGGAACTGAATCCCTACTCCAGTTGTGACGTCACAACAGTGGCCTAACTTTACTACGGCGTTTAATGAGCGAAACAGATTTTTGTTTCTTAATGCTGCGTAAAACTGTGGCTGATACGAAAAAATGTATGTCAACAATATTGTAGAAAATAAAATTTTCTATTAAAAGCCATTAACAGAAAATATTTATGCTGGGTCATTTAGCCGTAGGAACCATATAAAATAGCATAACCCGCCATTTGACCCACAGTTTATATCTATATTTAAAGTAATCGAAAGAATTTTGCAGAATTTTTTCGCCATTTGTGTAGGTTTTGTTCTTTGTTAAAAATGTAAGCCATTTGTGTAGGTTTTGTTCTTTGTTAAAAATGTAAGCCGGCCGAACTATCAAGAATCTATGGGTTCATAGTCAGAAACAAAGAAACTCTTGTAGTTCCAGAACTAATACATGATTTTTTCCATTATCTCAAAATTCTTGTGGTGTTATAATAGTTTCTTAAACCAATTTAACTAAACCGATTTGATTTCCTAATGGAGGGTTATACAGAGACATATTTTCGTACTGCTATACCCAAATCATTCAAGCAGCCAATACACGTCATTACTTAGTGTAAAACTAATAGTGAAAAATGAAATAAAATTTTAATCATTTTTAACCGTCAAAAAGTGTATAGCCTTACATAATTATTACTAAGATGAATAGTGCAGTTCATTACTTATCGTATATTACATGAATAATATATAAATAATGTACATCAACGTCATATTATTCGTTTAATTGTTGCTATAGTTGGCAACATTGATAATTTGTATGTTCATACTGTCAAGAATTATTATTTGAAAAATATTTGTATCGTGTTTGAAACAATTTTGTGCGTTGTAACGGTCTACTTATAATAAAGTAATGTTAAACGCAACGCAACGACGCAACGTGACTGTTAACGCAAACACAAAATCTGTGAATCTGCCAAAGATGGCACTTCTAATCAATCAGAAGAATTCGATATATTTCTCTGAAATTCGGCTCACTTTTATTTATTGCCTTTATATGGCATACATAAGTATAAGTAAGGTTAGTATTATAAAATAATTTAAATAGAAATGGACAGTGACGAAAATATAGTATTTATTTTGTAAATGTGACAGTTCATGAACATGTCGATAATATAGATTGCAATCTGTATAACTCTTTTCATAAAGATTCTAAAACCTCTGCAAACGTAGCAGTACATGACGTCACAAATCTAGTTACTAAAATTCAATTTTTATTAATGACGTGCATTGGCTGCTTGAATGATTTGGGTATATCTATTGACATTTTTCTTAAACTACACGTGACTCAGTTGCTATAATAAACAAATCGCTGTCATGATGACAGTTGCAACAAGATGGTGCCAAATATGAAAAATGAAGTGAGTTTTAGGTCTTTGTACCAGTAATTCCCGCTATAATAATTATAAAGGATACCTACATGAAAATTATGAAATTCATTAAGTTTCCACAACCATCCGAAGACATTGATATAATTATGTAGAAGTCAAACACAAGAGACAGTAGACAGAACTTTAAAACTCGCGATGATTTGTATTATTTGTATTACGATCATAGACAAATAATACTCTTTAGACCGGAAACTTATGTATACTTACACTGAACATTACACCTGGTGGTTGGAATAGAACTAAAGTGTAAATTAGGCAACCTGCTTTTGAATTTTATACAAAATATTGTAGTTTTGTTTGTTGATATAAATTTATTTTGATATTAAAATGCCACAAATTTAATGTTTAATGTTTATTTATCCTTTTTCATTTATACAAAATAAAATTTTATTTTCAAAATAGATTTATGTTCTATTCATTAAAATTATTGTAACGGTTTAACAAAACACGAATTGAATTACTTATATGAACTTATGAACACATAAAATTAAACAATGATACATTAAAAACTTGCCTAATAGACACACAGATGTTACAATGAATAATCAAAGTGAATTATATAGAATCGTCATAGAATCGAAAACACAATTTAAAATATGTCAAATTCATAAATTTACGTCAAATTCAAATGTTTCCCACGCATCCTTATTTCTCACCTCAGAAAAAATAGGTGGACCAATAGTTGCTTAGTAATAAAAAATGCAAGTTCTTAAAGCGAGGTTCGCGACATCTATTGACTGGAATTGAGTACTAGTGGCAAAGGCCCGGCACTCGCCATATAAGTTTCCAAAGGTTGATTATGATCGTCTACCTCAACTTGTACATTAACTCTCTCTTTCTTGCATGTGACGTCAAAAGTATAACCCTCCATTAGCAAACCCAATGGACCATCTTCGATTTAAAAAGCTGAATAACAAATTTAATTAAATTTATTCATTATGATAATGAGAAGTCTTTTATCGTAGTTCAAAATATAAACTTTTAATTGTTTTGTTGTTTAATTCTATTTTTGGTTAATGAAAATGGCCTATTTATTCAGAGCTTGTTAAAATCATAAACAAGTCTGCAAACTTCAATCAGAATGATATATTATTTTCAATTCGCCGAAATTACTTGTTTGCTCAACATCAAGTTGCAAAAATACAATATTTCACTGGTAAACATGTTTGTTTGTAAAATTTAATAAGAAAATCCTTATACAAGAAATGATGAGTATGTATTTTGGGAAGTTTTGACACGCTTCACGCAATTTTTGCGAGCATTCCTTATCATTTTCTTTAGTCTGTTGTGTTATTACATGGTATATTAATCATTTTTCTCCACTTTTAGGTCCTCCTCCACCACGGCCTACTACCGTTGCTTCGGGATAGTGAAATATCGACTTTCTCGTGTTACGATAATAAATAATCAAACATTTCACAAACATGGTTTTGATTTATTTTGATTTCATATCAAATATTCCTTTATTTATTATTTCTTCTCGAAAATTTCGTAAACCTTGAGGCTATAATATAATTTGAAGCAACATAGAAAGAAAAAAAATTGTTTGTATTTCGTAACAAATTCTGACATTATGTGGATATAAATTTACTTTCCGACTTCCTGTTTTATAAAAGATAGAATAAATTTACTTCCATAGTAAATTTATTTTAATTAACAATTTCTAATCAATTTTATTCATTTTATGGAATGTGTAGCACTACTGCCAAAGTTCTACTGTCATTTGAACGAATAAATTTTATTTAGTTTGGAAATAAATTTACCTATCGTTTATAAAAAAAATCAGGAAAAGATCTTGTGAAGAGTCTTTCCTGCGCAATATGTACAATTTTTTTTTCGTAATCGCTTAAATTATGTAAAAATTATTCATAACTTCGCAATTTTACAGGTAATATCTTTTTTACCTTCTGTCACCTCTAATTAAGGAAGGGATTGCCTTTAGTCGGGGTTCCGTGGCCGCGTGCCTGAGTGTCTGGTCGCGAACCTGGGGGAACCGGGTTCGATCCCGACAGACACCAAATATTTCCAATTTTAAATGGGACAAAAGTGATCCCCGTGGTGCACTCTCCACACCAGCTGTGAGTGCCCGTGAGGTGACGCCTGGTAAGCGCCCACACGGTAAAATATATCGTCATCATTACCGATGTCTACATGTATTGTAGATACTGGCACACCCAGATATGCCATGATGATATATTTATTTATTTATTTTATTGCCTTTAGTAAAAAATTCTATGGTGAATTTTTAATGCATGACCACGTTTTGTGTATGTGTATGTGTGTGTGGTCTGTGTGTGTGTTTGTGTGTGTGTGTGTATTTCTCGTCTTTACAACAAAAGAAATTATTAATTTTTGGTCATAATTGGTCAACAGAAAGCATCCAGGTCATTTGAACATTTGAAATTTTTCTTGAAGAAATCTGATGTGGCCAGTACATTATCTTCCGTCAATTCTATGTATTTTGTACAAATCCCATACCAAAGTTCCTTGGAAAAGATTCTATAAATCCAATAAAATTATAACACAAACATACATTATGTAAATTGCACTCGGCACTGACATCTCTCAATGGGGAAGTTTTGAATGGTAAAAATTCTACATAACATACTATTTTCTCACAAATATAACACAAATGTCTGCTGAAATTGAAATTAAAAATTAAAATTATTGCTCCATTTATTTATAATTAATATTTTTTGGGTAGACTGTAAGTACGTCACAAGTCAGTTGAACGGTGAAATCGAACCACTTGAACGTAGGTCGTAACAACACCTCAGTCTCAAGTAACTGGTAACTGCAACCGCGTGCGTCAGTGTATAAGTCGACATACGTTGAGCCAAGCCTCTACCGACGTTATCACAACTTAAAATCTGCTTTTCCGGAAAATCTGGGCATTTTTGAAAAAAATAAAACATGTTACATCATTTTTCAAATCATTTCCCATGGAATAAAAAAATTTTAAAAAATCGCTAAACTTCCCCATTCGAATTATATGAATATATCAGCCGTTTCCATGATTATAGCAAAGCTGGCTGATTTATGAAAGTTAATCTCTTTGTAATTGTTTAACTCTATATCTACTGAATATGATGGAAAATGTATATTCGATCCTTATAGATAATGAGATATTCTTTCATATTGATAATCACATAAAATGTTAAAAAAGAAAACAGAGTTTTTAAGAAAAACTCTTAATATCTCCAAATAAGGGAACTCCCAGTTGACCAATCCATTCCATTTATTATTATTATTATTATTATTATTATTATTATTATTATTATTATTTTAAATGAGAGTTCGTTTAATTTTGAAGCACTTTGTAGTACTAAAAAGTCTTAATTGTTTTTAGTTTAGCTTCATTTGATTTTTAATGTCAATATGACGTCACGGCGACACTCCTACTTTTCTCTCGCTCCGCATCAGACTCTATAGTGCTGCAAGAGAAAGATGGCAATAGTGTGACGTCACTGTGACACTGACAACAAATATCTCATATCTCGTAAAGTAATTATTAATATGTATGTGTTCATCCTCAATAAAGGGGTAGCCAACACCACAACAAGTAAGTGAAAAATGTCGTCGGTAAAGTAAGTCCACCTGCATCATAGGTTTCCATTCGTATGCAAGCTTCACAAAAGTTTTTGGCGCGCTTAAAAAATCTCCAGATTTGGCACTCTTGGATTTTCAAATGTTTCCGATATCAAAATAGAAAATTTGTTGTAGCCAGCACAAGACCTCTCGCCATTTCTATATTAGACTCTATATAAGTATTGTATTGCACTTCGCTATCGAACCGTCGTTTTATAACAAAAAATTATAGAACTCTACCCAAATATTGTTTTTTATTGTATTTAACATGTCTTCTGCACACATATAATTCTAATTATATCTATTTTTCATTGTACGAGGAAGTTCCTAAATGTCAGAGATTCTTCCAATTCAAGAACAAGATTAACGGTATTTCTAATGGATATATGCATGTTACCTATAATTTTAAATATTTAATTAATAAAATAATAAGAAAGAATAAATATACTTCCTAGAAAAAGCTTTCAAAATGTAACTAAAACTTTTGATTTTTGACACTGACATCTGTAATTTATAAATTATGCTAGGTATAAACATTCGAATATGTCAACTGATTTCCTTAGTGTATTTTAGCCTGCTCGACTTATTACATCCCGATATTCTATATATTATAGCGTCTTTATCTCTAAATTTATAGAAGATATAATAAAAATTTAAATGTATCAGATGTAGAATTTTATCTTCTTTACTATTAGTTATATAAAAAATTTTCAAAAAATAATATTTAGAAGATTTTTTTTTAGAAACAACTACTTTCGGTTGTCCAATTGTTACCAAAATCTTTTCAGCTCTTCCCAGGAATTTCAGATTGAGAAATTAATAGTTAAACTGGTCTTATGTCTTATAGTTTTTGAGTAATCGTCCCTCCAACATACTTACACACATACGTACACACATACATACACACATCCATACACACACACACAGACATCATCGTAAAAATGTTAGAATAGGTTTATATGAACTTTAAATCGTGCTTATTCACTTAAATCTGGATATATGATTTTTAGCATGAATCCAAGACCTCTCTTAGGGAGAGGTAAAAATGTGATCTTCGATTTTGCATGGAGGAGCTCCAGGAAACGGTTTTCCTGGATGGCATAGATAAAAGAACGGGAACATTAATAAAACAAATGCATTGAAATTCAGCAAATCATATTGGAAAATAAAAGTTAACTCAACCCAAAATCTACATATGTTTGTGTTATTAGTCCGCAAACTTTTCCATTGACCCGCATACAATATTAATAACGGTCTACAAAATTTCATATGACTTGCAAATTAGTTATGATACACATAGCAATTTTGGTAGGTAGAGTAAATAACTTAAATTTGTTATTAAACTAAAATAGTCTAGCAGCAATGAAACTAAATATTTAATTAATAATATAGAAGTTATATTTCGCTATTCTGATATGTACTCGTATATAATGTTAATGATCTGAATGTTTTGTTTTATTTGACTTGCAAATAAGTTATTGTACACATAGGAAACTCGTTGTTAGTACTTTGTTTGTTATTTGTTATTAAACTAAACAGAAACTGTGAACTAAATATTTATCTAACATTTTTTTTTATTTACATGTCATTTGTGTACAATGTTACCAGACTGGAATTGATGAACTCATACAAAACCATTCATTTTGGTTTAATTGATAATAGGTATAACGTAGATGTGTAGATGATATGTTTTTACTATATTTATAAAAAAATATTTTGTAATAATATTAAAAAAATATAATGCAATGTTATTATTATCAATGTTTTGATCATTGTAATCAATTATTGTCAATTATTTTCTCTTTATTTATTACAATGGTATTATTATTTTAAACAATTGTAACAGAAATAGAAGATAGACTTAATAAACATTAATAATTTTCGTGGAAAAAATAAAAATTAACTTGGTATGGAATCGAATCCCAACTTTCTGTCAAAGCCAGTCATGCTAACCATTGTACCACGCAGACATTTGAAGATCTTTTCTTATAAGATAATAATAAAACATTGAAATAATTACTTATTTGCAATTTTTTTTTTGACATTTTATGCAATAATATTTTTACTTCTCGCTAAGAGAGGTATTGGAATCATGCTAAATATCTCATATCCAGATTTTAATGAATAAGCACGTTTCAAGGTCACAAGAGTCCGATTTTGACATTTTTACAATGATGTTTGTATGTATGTATGTATGTATGTATGTATGTATGTATGTGTGGATGTGTATGTGTATGGCTGGATGTTGGACGGACGATTCCTCAAAAACTATAAGACATAAAACCTGTTTAACTATGAATTCCTCAATCTGACATTCCTGGGAAGAGCTGAAAAGGCTTTGGTAACAATTAAACAACCGGAAGTAGTAGTTTCTTAGAAAAATTCTTCTAAATATTATTTTTTGAAAATTTTTGATATTACTAATTTTGAAGAACAAAATTCTACATCTAATACATTTAAATTTTTTAATATATCTTCTATAAATTTAGAGATTAAGACGCTATAATATATAGAATATCGGGATATAATAAGTCGAGTAGGCGAAACTACACTAAGGAAACCAGTTGACAAATTCAAATGTCTATAACATAGTTTGTAAATGACATACATTAATGTCAGTGTCAAAAATCAACAGTTTTAGTGACATTCTGAAAGCTTTTTCTGGGAAGTATATTTAATCTTTCTTATTGTTTTATTAATTAAATATTTGAAATTATAGGTAAAATGCATATATCCATCAGAAATACCGCCAATCTGGTTAATAAATTGGAAGAATCTCTGACAATCAGGAACTTCCTCATACAATGAAAAATAGATGTAATTAGAATTATATATGTGCAGAAGACATGTTAAATACAACAAAAACAATATTTGGGTAAAGTTCTGTAATATTTTGTTATAAAACGACGTTTCGATAGCAAAGTGCAATACAATACTTATATAGCCTAATATGGAAATGGCGAGAGGTCTTATGCTGGCCACAACAGATTTTTATTATATGTATTTTTATTAAAGGACAAAGATGGTATTGTCTTAATTTTAATTAATAATTTGTTAACGAATGCTCCTTTTTTATATTTCTCCAATATCGAATACCCACCACATACATTTTTATTTTTTACCTCTCGCTAAGAGAGGTATTGGATTCATGCTTAAATTCGCATATCCAGATTTTATTGAATAAGCACGATTTAAGGTTCCTAGAATCCGATCATAACATTTTTAAAATGATGTCTGTGTGTGTGAGTGTGTGTGTGTGTGTGTCTGGATGTTGGAGGGACGGTTCCTCAAAAACTATAAGACTTAAAAAATATTTAGCTGCAGTTTCCTCAATCTAATATTCCTGGGAAGAGCTGAAAAGGTTTTGGTAACAATTGGACAACCGGAAGTAGTAGTTTCTTAGAAAAAAATTTCTAAATATAATTTTTTGGAAAATTTTTGTCATTATAAATATTGAAGAACAAAATTCTCCATCTAATACATGTAAAATTTTTATTATATCTTGTATAGATTTAGAGATAAAGACACTAAAATATATAGAATATTCTAATCGCAGAGGTTAAGGCACTAAGGAAACCACTTGACAAATTCAAATGTTTATAACATAGTTTGTAAATGACATATGTCAGTGTCAAAAATCAACAGTTTCAGTGACATTCTGATTGTTTTTTCTGGGAAGTATATTTAATCTTTCTTATTATTTTATTAATGAAATATTTGAAATTATAGGTAAAATGCATATATCTATCAGAAATACTGCCAATCTGGATAATGAATTTGAAAAAGAAAAAATCAACAATATTCAGTTTTTCGTCATTATCTAGTGCCCTATGAGAATTTTTGGAAAAACAAAAGCACATCTCAGATGGCCTCACAATCGCGCACAAAAAGTTCCATTTAACCGCCATCGTATCTCTTAATAGTTCTCGAGATCCCAATGGTGGCACTTCTAAATGGGACACACTGTATAGCCTTATATGGAAATGGCGAGAGGTCTTGTGCTGGTCACAACAGATTTTTTTTATATAAAAAAAGAAATCTTCATACAGATTTCTTGAATAAATCATTCTCAATCTTCTGTAACTATTACCCTTACGTGGCAAATAAGTAATAGGGTCATTTGGGCTAAGGGCTAAATGCTTAAAATAAATCTACGTCACAGCTTAACAGGATGTTGTTAACCAGGATTATAACCGGGTTCTGCATCAGCGTTTCTTACACAACATTGGTAAATTTAATAACAAGGGCTGAATAAGCAAGATATATAAGGGATAAAGGGTGCTATACGATAATACAGAGAACGACATAATAAGCAGAAGGATATAGAAACACTGAAAATCAGTTAAATGCTGAACATTTAGTGTTGAAGAAAATGTTTCCTGCAGCTTAAAATTTAAAAATAAAATTTATAACTTAAAAAAAATTGTGCGTGCTTAAGACCGCACATCCGAAGTAAAACCTTCTATTTTATTGTAATATTTCATACAATGAATGGCAGCCATCGACCTTTAAACTAATGGACCAAGTGTCTCCTATTCTTTTATTGTTAGAATAATGCTCCATCATAAAAGGATAGAAATATATATTCTGTCCTTCAACAGTACGAAAGTTCTCAGTTAAAGTATACTGCACATATGTTCGTACTCATTGTATATCTTTTTCAGCTATATGTAAACCTCTATACTTCGCTCTCTATCACTAACTAGTTGTCAAAATCTACATTTGACGTTTCGTGATCGTGTATTATTTACTTTTTTGGAGAAAATTTACAATTATTTCTGTCAATACACACGTATATGTGTTGTGAGGTGTGTATGCTACAAAATAATGGGGAAACTATGTATTTTGTGCAGTCAGCAGTACGTACGCGGTTCAGCCTTGTCATTTCATATGTAAGTTCTTATTAATTATTACTTGTCCCCTATAATATAATATGTATATTATATTAAAAATATTTGATAAAACTAATTATGCACAAAAAAAAATCTATACTCTTAGCGATTATGCACCAAGTTAGGGACAAATCAATTTTTTTTATTTTGCCGCGTTTTCTTAACTTCCGTACTGTTGAAGGATAGAGATGCTGTGTCTGCACCGTTATGGCGGGACAAGCGTTTTGTCGTACGCTGCGTCCATTAGTTTAAAGGTCGATGATGGCAGCTAATAAACATTATACAACTATATGTGTACCTACTTCGAGACCTACTTGATCTTACTATAAAATTGTTTGCCTTTTACTATAAAACTGGGAATTTGGTCAAAGCCTGCTATCATAGAGTTCTTAAGTAACAGTAAGCAAGCAGCAATAGAAATGTCATTTTCGGTTAAACAGGAATTAATATTATGTGAGTTTTGCAAGCTGTTGTTCACAGAGGGTGGGCAAGGGATCCAAGAAGATGAATCGAGGTGTACACTACTAAAAAAAATCGGAGTATCCTTTGGGAACCTTATGGGATTCGAAGTCGAGTGATTTTGGTCTTAATGTTTCATATATTTATTTCAACATTTACATAAAATTTGAACGTTTCGGGCAAAAAAATTAGCCCATATTCAGCAATAGATAAAAACAAAATTTCTTTTTTTTTAAATCCAATTATCGATACATTTTTACAAGTTGTACGAATAAATCAACTACAGTTATTGTTTTTGTTATATTATCAATATAACACATATCAGACTTATTTGTTTCTAAAATGGTTCTTCTTCAGTGTACAAAAAAAGTTATAGAGCAAAGGCTTTTAATCAAAGTACGGTTGGGATCCCAGATTTAAATCCCGCTAAGACATAATAATAACCTTTATTATTCAACAGGATGAATCCCCATTACAGAATAATATTACAAATATAAATACTAATAATAGATACATGATTAGAAACTTATATTATGCTATTCAAATTATTTTTAAATTTATTAAATGTAACAAAAAAAAAATCTGTTGTGGCCAGCACAAGACCTTCCGTCAATTCCATGTATTTTGTACAAATCCCATACCAAAAGGTCCTTGGAACAGATTCTGTATAATATCATGTAAAAACACATACTATTTTTAACAAATTCCATACCAAAAGTTCATTTGAAAAGGTTCTATAAATCCAATAAAAAACTACACTAAGTAATGTCCTTCCATCTTCTCTTTGGCCTTTCTCTGCGTGTCACTTGCGAGCAACACTATGACATACCAATTTTAGATCCTATACTTTTTTTCCATATTTGGTTTTGCACTTGCAACTGACATCTGTCAATTAAATTTTTTTGAATAATTATGTCAGCTGTTTCCATGATAAATAACAAAGCTGACTAATTTTTGAAAATTAATTTCTTTATAATGCTTTAAATTTACATCTATTGAATATGAAGGAAAATGTATAATCAAACTGCATAGAGAAGAGTATTTTCTTTAATATATATAATAACAAAATGTCAAAAAATAATATTTAACTGCATTTTTTTAAGAAACACTGTTAAAAACTTCAAATAAGGGTACTTCCGGTGGATCAATTATAACCAAAATCTAATCAACTCTTCATATGGATGTACAGAAGAGGAATACGAAAGAATTATAATTTTTAGAATTGTAGTATTGGAGTTATCGTCGGAGAAAAATTTGTCACACACGGACACACACACACACACACACACACACACACACACACACAGACACACACACACACACACACATACAGACATCATCTTAAAAATGGTATATTCGTACTGTAGGGACCCTAAAACGTGCTTATTCATTAAAAACTAACCACCGAATTTTTTGACCAAAGACAATACCTTCCTTACCTAAAGGTGACGGAAGGTAATAAATATCCGAACTAACATTATTACATTTACGGCACATAGTGTTAATTGGAGAATTATAATAGTAATTTGTGCACGAAAAATTATAGACAAAAATAGGATTACAACGAGTATTACACTGACTGAGTATTAAGCATTGACTAAGTCAATATCATTAATTAAATTATTAATTATTTTATAAACAAATAATATTTGATATTTTGTTCGTCTGTTTGCAAGCGTATCAAGATTGAATAAATTAAGTAAAGCAGACGAACCACAATATCTTTCACCGAATATTCTATAGTGTACTACTTTATAAAATTTGATTTGAATCTTTTCAATGATATAGACCAGAGACCATATAATGCAGCCATAATCTAGTTTGCTCATAATTAACGATTTAAAAAGTACATTGTAGCATGTTATATTTTTGAAGTCATTAGTCGATCGCAGTATAAATCCTACTAACCTTAGACAGGAACTGATTAAAATTTCAATATAATGCACAAAGTTTAATTTTGGATCGAGATGAATTCCAAGGTCTTTAATTATTGTAACACGATTTATATTTACGCCATTCATCAAATAATTGAAAGTGATAGTAGTATGTTTTCTTGTAAAACTCATAACATTGCATTTACTTAAATTGAAAAATAAATGATTTTTAAATGACCAATTAAATATTGAATTTAGATCTCCTGAAGCAGACAGCAATCATTTACATCAGAAACAATACTGAATAATTTAAAGTCGTCAGCATATATGAGACATTTAGAAAATTTTAGGACAGACGTTATGTTGTTTATAAATAATATGAAAAGTAAAGGGCGAAGTACTGACCCTTGAGGTACACCTGACAACGCTGTAAATTTATATGAACATGGAAGTTTATATACGTGAAACAACTCTGTAATTAGGATTTAATCTTGTTGAGGGTTTTTTCGCTACAGGCTTAATACACTAAATAGCTATTTTAAGCGAATGAGAAAAACGATCGGCTTTCAAGCGCCATCTACTTCATTCGTAATGGAAGCGATGAATAACGTCAATGGTGAATGTAGTCCATCTTGAAACACAGTATAAAGATCAAAGGTTTTATTGCATGTACCTAAAGTCAACATGATATTGATATAACTATGGTTTGGTTCACAATTAAATCCTTTAATATTAACTACGACATAGATAGATAAATACATAATATGCATGGATGGGCAAGTAAAATACGTCACGTATTATACGTTATTTTTTACGCGTAAAATATTATTTTTTACATTGACAATATTTGAGATTTTTTTTAGTAGATTATGTAAAATATTATTACCATGAGTATATTTTTTTTATAAAGATATTTTCTTTTATACTGTAATGATATTCCAGAACAAGCAATCCACGTGACATCAACATGTTTCTTTAATGCAGACCAACAATTAGGTGCATACCTTCAAATTATCAAAATCAGATTAGTAGGGAAATATATTCCTGAGACATAACCTCAAACGTCAAACTCTAAACCCATTTTACGTCAAAATTAGACTAAATACATAAATTTGAAGCATATTATATTATATTTTTAAAATGTTTTATGTAAATTTTAGGCAGTTTTGTAAAGACAAAAATTTGAAGATATTTAAAAATTGACGGCGAATAAAAAATTTAGCGAAACTAAAATTTCATTTTCTATTTATTTATTATTAATAATATATAGTTTCAAATAATTTGAAATAGATTTAAAACATTAGCTTAAATTTTAAGCATTTTATGTTAATTTATCTATAGTTTCAGATTTTTTTTTTAATATTTTACAATAATTTCAATCTCTTTCTTATAAACTTATCATAGTTTCAGTCATTTTAGAATATATTTATGATAGGATTAAGGAAAGTTAGTGTAATGTGACATTTGTAAACAACAAGTCATCTAGTGTCGTTATGAAGAACTAAAATTATACATTATCTACTTTTTTTACTTATTGAACATTTTTTACGCATTTTTTACACGTAAACGTAAAAAATATTTTTTACGCGTAAATGCACATCCCTGATAATATGTTTGATACCAATATCAATCTGTAATGTCCAAATTGAATGCGATTTTGTTGTTACGATATCTTTGTTTATATCTCATTATTTATTTATTATCTTTTACGATCCATTTGATATTCATATAATTGCATAATTATATATGATAAATTACGGTGAAATTTGCGAGTTAATGATACAACAGATTAGCGATTTCGTAAAATGAGAATACATTATTCCAATAACTCATATATTATCTATTACCAAATGTACATAAATCAGGTAGTTTTAATATTAATGACGAATACAATAAAATATTCTATATTCAAACCTTCATTGCTGATGTTCGCACAAATTTCAAATTTAAAAACATGAGTTTGCTTTAGATTGCAATGAAAATAGGTGACAGTAATTCGATTTTATAGATTATAAAACATGAAAAATAAAATGTGTTTACTCACTAAGGCAGTGGTGCTCAACCGATGTTCCGCGGAACACTGGTGTTCCGTAATCACTTCGAGAGTGTTTATTGCACTTATTGCAAAAACATTTCCCGTCTCGTATAATTTCGGAATATTTTGAATGGAGTTGTTAACGTTAATGACAGGCGGCTCTCGCGAGGAAAATGATGCTTTCCCGCATACTAGAATTAAGAAATGAATTGTTTCGTTTCTTTCAGCACTTTCCCCGAAAATGGGGCAAGAGCGTAACTTTGATACTATGAAAGCTTGTTTCATGTGCACCGGGGAAAGGGCAGAATTATTGGCAAGCCTGCTATAATAGCTATTTGTGTATTAAGAGCGCAAAATGCGACACTGTCGATTGAGAGGTTGTTGCCGCACGACGAAGGAGCACGGCATGCTCTCGAAATCGACAATGTCCATTTGCGCTCGAAACACACACAAGATTTTTTCTAAAGTCGCCACAATGGGGTCCTCCACCATAACAAAAAATAATAAAATCTACACTTTATACTTACAGTACTGCTCAATAAATAACGATTGGCTAATACAAAAATGATTATATCGTTACATTAGCCATCTATTCCATAAAAAAACCAAAATTAGAGCGTTTTGTAGCAAAATGTGTGGTTAGTTGTCACGCCTGTCACACTGAAAAAATTAACAAATATTTCAAGGAATTTGTGATTATATAGACATGTATGTGCATTGACTGATTTCTCGCAATTATTTAAGTAACGAAATAACTAATAACTTTATTGTAATCAAAATAAATAGTTAACTAGAGATCTGTCAGTACGACTCGTAACTATCCTACCGCCATCTGTGTACAATCATTCCTATTATTAAACATAACTTCACACAATTTATTTTATATTTAATTTTATTTTATCGTTATTTTCCATTCTTCTTGAGTTTTTATTCAATCTAATCTAAGCATTTTATACTTTCGTTTTTGTAAATGAATGCCCTATTTCATTTTCACAACAGTGTGGCATTTTGTTAGGTTATGTTAAATACCGACAGAACATATGTCAAATTGACTTGTAAACGTGATAAATGAGTAACTACAGTGCCATTAGTTCCTAACTAAATATTTTCATTAATAATGTAGACAAGTGACATATCTCAACATTGCATACTTAGAAATTTGGACAGCGAGCGCATGAGCGGCAAAGTGACATTTTGCGTTGACAAAAGAGAGCACAAATGGCTACTTCCTATAGTGACTGTAGGAAAAATACTTTTTACTGCATTCAAATCTGTTTTGTTTAAAGTTATCCATTTTTCAACAAACAAGTACTTTTTGCTGAAATATTAAAGTGAGTATAGTGAAATAAAATAAGGTTTAAAATATAAATATGATTTTTATTATTAGAAAAATTTATTTTTAATCTCTTCAATAGCATCTTCAAGTGTTTGGTTTGAATAATCGCCTCACCGTGATGGTCTGCACTTGCCCCTTGCAGTAATATTTACGGGGCAACTTCAGACTAGTGTTGTTCTCAATAAATTTTTAGAAAAATAAAAGAAACTGTTTAATTAATGTAAACTTACATCAATATTCCTTATACTTACCAAAAGTAACAAAACAGAATATATAATTAACTTAAGAACTATTGCGCATTTAGGGCAACCTCAATTGTGTACTTCTCGCGGGATTGTTTAGCACTAGTTGATTTAAGCGAGGACAACACGTTCATTCTTGCGCGACATCTATGTCGAATAACTCATATTAGCTTGTAGTACATTACTATTGGGCTTCCAATATTAAAATGCGCCACTGGTGGCAGATTTCTGAACTGAGTGAAGTGAACTTGTACAAAGGTGGTTGTTTTATTCAGGGATTGTATTTACTTGTATACGAATTTTAATACGCTTTTATCTTCGGCTATTATTGTTTTATTCTTAGTAGGATCTGAATTATTGCTAATATAACAGGTAAGTTTTTGATTTTTAAAAAATTAATGCACAAATTAGGAGATATGCAATTTATAGGTTAAAGTTACGATGGAGTTTTCTCCGAAAATATTTACCACATAATATTATGTGGCCTGTGGCCACTATTTATTACTTGCTGGCCTTCCACCATATTTCTAGATGATACACTGCAATTCCCAAATCTAAAAATAGTATCTAAATCTAAGCAAAGAAAATTGTTCATTATGAAAGAAAAACAATTAAATAAAAGTAAAGCTATGTAGATAGAAATTAATATATGTACAACTATGGCAATGAAATACAATCTAAATAAAGGAAATCAAATGTTTTTTTTTTTATTAAAAAAAACAATATACTGTTAAATAAAATATGACTAAAATACTCTTAACCTACAAATACTTACTAAAATTAACCCTATTAACTAAAATATTATTAAAACTATCACTAAATTGTTACTACAAGAAAGATCAAACTCAATTCTACCGAAATTAACAAAAAAAAAAACACTATACTAACTCCGACATTAAATTAAAAACTACGAAAATTAGTCTCACACCAATTGTACTCTTATGGAAGCCAGCGAAAAATGTACCATTGGTATTCCCTGGTACCATTCGTTTGAATTTTGACATTTGACGTCAGCGCCATCTCTTGATAATTTGGAAGCCCAATGTACTAGCAAGAGAAATTTCGCTCATGTTGTAATAAAAATAACTGGTATATGCACTTACCACTCCACCTTATTTAAACAACGTCCATCAATATAACTATTTTAACTACGACAGTCAAATTATCAGAATTCCATTAATAGATTATTCTTTATCGGCTTTGGTGGCTCAGTGGTTAGAGAAACGCATCTTAGTCATAAGTGGGCTCTGGGTTCTAGGTTCGAATCCTACTAAGACACGGATGTTTGTGTATGTGAACCTACTCACTAATTGGGATTTAATAATGTTGAGAGTTTTTTTTTTTTTTTAATCGAGTAGCAGATAATCTCAAGATTATGATGTACCTTTATGAAATGTTCCACCTAAAGTTCTTGCTCTTAAAAGTGCTGTACAGAGAATGTTGAGAACCAGTGGACTAAAGTATAGAATTTAATTATTTATTGAATTTTTGACAGTACAGACGATTAGTGTTTCTTTGTAATTTTGCCAAAACTGTTGACCATACCTGATATAAAATTTAAAAATTAACTGTTATAAAACTCTGTTTTGTAGTATTTTGGAAAGTAACAAGAATAGGATCTGTGTTTACGAGTTTATCATTTTTAAAATAAATAATTTTTCAAATTGCACCCTATTCATAAACAGCCATAATTATACGCTTGTTAAAAATATTTTAATCTGTTTACTCCTGACAGCAGACATTGTTATTTATTTGCGAAAGGAGAAACATGCTTCTCTGATTATATAGAACATCATATTATTTGTATTTACCTTTAATGTAAATAAAAATAAACAAAGACGAACAATATCAAACAAAAACAAGTATGTTTGTTCCAGGTTCATCCAATTTTCCTTCTTAGACAATGCATTATGGTATAATTATTACGGAAATGTTACCTACTACATTAGAATTATTAGCTAAATTCAGTTTCTGACTCATGCTTAATGCATGGTTGAACTAATTAGAATTTGCATTTGCAGTAATGAAATGCAAATTCGAATTTATTATTAAACGCTATTATGTACGTATTTCTAATTGAATCTGTGAGTGGAAGAATAGTACCTACCTATAAGTGCAAAAGTTGACATTTTGAACTGAGATAGTCAAATATTTTAAAATGTAAAGATTCATCAGTGAGTGAGATAAATGATTGTTTTGTAAATAGTTATATTTAATAATTTATTTACGAACTCAGCAACGTATAAAATATTTAAAAATCTGATGTGGCCAACACAAAACCTCCCGCTATTTAATTTTTATTAATTTAAATACATACCTACGTTTTTACTAATGCTGCAAACTATATTTTGTTCCATTGCAACTGTTACTTTATTTACTATTTTCTTTTTAAAATGTCATTATTATTAATTTGAAGTGATTATTTATTTGACAGTGATATTTACCTGTCAGTTACATTCATTTGAAATATGAACTGTGTAACAAAGGAATTGTGTTTATCTTAGGCTTCGGGATTAATAAAAAAAAAATATTTTTAAATTTATCTGTAAAATATATAGAAGAAGTATTAAAGTATTCCTGTAGAATATTCAACTGTCTTTACTTTTCGTAATGACATAAAAGGCGAAAAAATGTAATTTAATGGTATTTTTTAAAGAAAAACCATTATGAGCTTCAGGTAAAGTGCCATTTCCGGTTATCTGATTTACACCAAAATCTAATGGTATCTTTCCATATTAGAACCGGGTAGAAACACAAAGTTTCAGAATTTTCTGAATGATGGTATTGGAGTTAGAGTGCCAACAAAATCCATACACATACACACACACACACACACACACACACACACACACATACACACACATACACTCATACAGACATCATCGTGAAAATATTAAAATTGGATTCTAGGGACATTAAACCTTGGTCATTTACTAAAATCTCGATATGTGATTTTTAGCGCGATCCCTATACTACCCTTACCAAAGGTAGCGGGAGGTAAATAATGAAACAAGTGGAGTGTATGTGCCGCTTCGTCGGCAGCTAGAGAGAACATGATATGTACGCGCACAGGCTTGCTATCTTTCAGCGGCGGTGTGGGCGCTGGAGTTGGGAAAAATCTTAATAGCAATAGCCATAATAATCGCTAGATCTCAATTCCTGTAGTGGGTAGCACGCACTTTAGAATTCTATCATAGAAAGCAGGCGAATGCGATTTTACTTTTACGAATCTTGGTAGCATGCACTTTAGAATTCTATATTCACTTTTGATTTCGGGAATTATCGGATTTTATGCTATTAAAATAAAAAATATTATTGGCCGATTTCACCACCGATTCCTAAATTTTAAGTAATGCCTATGTACCCGATGTGCACCACATAGGCATTACCTAGCAAAATTTCGTTTTCACCAACCGCTAAGCGTTGCTATCTCGATTTAGGAATTACTTAGCTAGGTATCTGTTTTTCGATGCCCAAATCGCTAAAAATTTCCTAACGTTTGACAGCTGACACTTCAAAATGAAAATTGTACAATTTTATTGAATATGTTGATTGTTATAACGATGAAATTGAAAGACTTGCACAAGATAGAAAAGAAAGAACAAATTGTTTTGAATTCTGTGATGAAAAATAGTTTTAAAAAAGATGTCCATTTCATTACAAAACAGAATTTTATATAACTATACGAGTTTATATAACATAAAATTAATTAGTAACTACATAGATATATCGTTTTTATTCTTTATTTTATATTTTGGGAAATTACAATGGGTATTCACATATAATTAAATTCATAATTTCTACAAAAATGCCATAGTCAAATATCATAAATATGCGTTACTGTTGTCACATTTTAAATTTTTACTTGAAATCATAGGATTCAGTTTCTGTTTTTGTATTATGTATTTATTCTATATTTTGCCATTTACATTTTTTTTCTTGTTCATTTTCATCTTTGTTTCATTTATATTTTCCACTTCTGTAATACCTACAAATTTATAAATATATATGTAAAGAAAATTTTTGCATACCTTAACGTAATTAATAATATCCAATGTCAATGTTGACAAATACAATTGACAAATGTCATAAATTATAAAAATTATTCATTTATTTCCAGTGTGCAAATATAATATCACAAAAGTAACTAATAATCCGATGCCTACGTAAGTAATTCCTAGCTGGGCATTGCTTTGTTTGGTGAAATCCAAAATGGATAAGTATCAGTTTAGGCAGTTCTTAAATTTAGGAAATTCCTTGCTAGGCAACGGTTTAGGAATCGGTGGTGAAATCGGCCGTATGACATTTGTATATAATAAATGTATAAATTATATAAAAATAGGCTTTGAATGGAATTTTGGCAAAATAATGACATTACTTTGACACTTTCGCCTCGAGTCGTACGCTTCGTGGCGAAATGCGAAAACAAATGCCTCATTTGATAGAATTCTAAAGTGCGTGCTACCACTACTGGTCTGAATTCGTTGGCGGTTCATCTTCCCATGAGAAGTTATTACTTCAAAAATAACGATGAAAAACATCCAAATATAAACATTAGAATGGACCTTGAAAGGAGTGAAGTCAATTTTAACCGGGCCGCTCCCTAAAGTGGTTCCAAATAAATAAAAATTGTGCTGGGAATGTTTCCGCTTAATATTTATATTCGACCGTGTCTAAATGCACTTGATTTTTCCTTTTTAAATAAAATTGGGTTTTGACCCATTTTGGAAGAGGTATTAAGAGGTTTACCTGAATGACCCTAGAATATATGGATGAAATTTGAAGTCCCAGTAATTATTCTTAAGATAATTGTAGGGGTTAGTTAAACTATTCCACAAAAGCACAAAATGGTATTTTACATTTGATGTTATGGTAAAAAGAGATGAAACACGTATATAATTTCTACCATATGACAAAATTAATAAAACATTTCCTATCCCACCCCGTACCATAATATCTAAGCCGAAATACATTTGTGGAATTTTGGCGATACTTCAACCCACTACAATGGGGTGATTTCACATTTTCTGATTTATTTTTTTTCTTGAAAAAATAGGTCAAATTAAACATATATCAGTATGTTTTACACCTTATAAATCTTTATAATCAGAGATATGATTTTTTTAAAGTTGCGTTTAATTTCAAATATTTCAACGGCTGACGAAACATATTCACGGATACGACAGTCGAGCTCTACCGGTTTAATTTAGAACTATGATTATTTGGTTTGGTATTTATTTAAATAAATGGTTTATTTACATACCTTATACTACACTAGTACTTTTAAAGAAATAGAAAGTAATAATAATCTTCTCTCTTGTATATATTGCTGTCAGCTGTCACAATTTTAGGTTAGATTACTGTTTTGTGTTGTGAAGCGTGCGTGTGTGACAGAGAATTGTCTTTGTGTGAGTATGAATTTGTGTCGTCACAAATTTAGTCCGTGTTTAAAAGCGCGAAAGTTTATTAGCAAATTTATGAATGAAAAGTCGCATATTTCAAATTATTTTCTATTACTATATTTATTAAATGAGATGGATTTCATGATTTTATAAAAAAAATCAACAATTATTTTTTTTGAAATGATATCTGCACGTATAATGATCGTTATAGAGAAACATATGCCAATAGACACTTACACAATGGGGTATTCCGACATTTTTTAAAAATATTTTTTTACATTAGTACAGACCAGTAGGACTCTGAATATCTAACTTTGAGTAAGAAAATGTATGCATCACATGAGATTTTAAAAAATTTCATCGCAATTCAAATTTTCTTATCATGGCGCGCTTATGACGTCAACTCGATGGTGACATCTGCAACGAACTTCAACGCCTAAATCCACATGTTCATAACAGCCATTTGCTTGTTTACATATGATTTTAGTAGCAGCGTGTATTTCGATGTTTGTCCTGTGTTTGTTTATGGTAAAAATAGGAGTAATAATCATAAACTGGACGAAATGTCAAACAAGAAATATACCCACGCGTGTTAACTACTGGCACCATCTGTGTTTTTAAGCGAAAATATTTACTTTGAAATGAGCAACAGATTATCAACTTAACGTCACAAGTTTCAAGGACGTTTCTAGAGCTGTAAAAATTCCAATTTTGTAACATTAAATTAAGAATTAAAACTTTTTATTAAACATGTTTTATTATATTTTTCTACTATATGAAGATGGAAACTATAGAAAAAAGTTATTATTTTGCATTAATTCCATATCACCGGAATACTCCATTGCAATTTGTCCGAACGCATCTAGCAGACCTGTCATCAGTCGTAAACTTCTATACTCCAGCCATCGTTTTAGTTGAATAATCGAATGATCTTCAATATTATCAAACAAAAAAGTTGCCCCAGACACATCTGGTTATAACTCAGTTTTATTAAACATAATGAACAAATCATAATAAAGAATTAGGTTAACTCTAAATGACAGATGCAAACATAATGACAGATAGTATCAGAGAGCGGGAAGTAAGATAACGAGGTTTGTTTGGATCGTGATCTTCTATCTCTCTCTTGCATGTGACGCCAATTCTGTGTCTATTATTAAATAAAATGAAATTATTATTGCAATTATTATTATTATATTAATATGTAATTAATGAACAAGTGAACCAATTTATCCTTAGTAAATTAAGTTGTTTAACTATTCGTATTTATTGCACGACAAATTTTACATTACAAGGGAGTATACTGAACAATGACTACTGATTAAATGCATATACGTATTTACACTCTCTGAAATTATATTTACATTATTTGCCTTGAAACGTGAATTGAATGAATACAGCTCGTATGTATGTTTGTGCATTTCGAACCAATGCGCTAATTAAATTTCCCTGTACTTATTAATATTACAATAAAAGTAAACAATATATGTATATTTCTGAGTTATAATATTTACAAAATGCATTAATTAATTATTTCAAAGCAAAACTACTTATTTTTAATATTTTATTTCAATGGGGCGAATTCAGCACTCTTCTTTAATTAAAGAAGCTTAAGTAAAAATAACAAAATAAAGAGAGACACTAATAAGAAAAAGATGCAAGCTGTTTCCATAGTTACTAGAGCCCAATAAAATTTATGTTTCTGTGTTTTTTCCTTTTCTTGGAAATATTTCCCTAGGGAAATAAATTCAAAGGTCGAACTTTACAATTTCATTTCATTTTGATTGCTTGGTAATAGTAAAATATATATCTAGTTCAATTCTTACACTTTTGCAATAACATTTCTTTATAGGGTGTTAATTAACAAGCGGGGCATAGGCGTTAACATGGGAAATCAATTCTTGTGAAAAACTTCATATTTAATTTTAGACAAAAATGTTACAATCGTTTCACAGAGGAATTGTTACTGATTTTTTTTAATATAAATAAAAAAATCTATTGTGGCCAGCACAAAACCTTACATATTCTATACCAAAAGTTCCTTGAAAAAGATTCTATCCTGTATAATTGTAACAAGAACACACTATTTTTTACATATCCATACTGAAAGTTCCTTTGAAAAGATTCTAAAATCTAATAAAATTTTAATATCAATACGAACGTACATTATGTATTGCACTCAACACTTCCTCCTGCTTCAACTTTTCCCTATTTTATTAGAAGTCGCTGTTTCTTACTCTTCTCTTCTACTCATTCCTGTCCAAAGCACCTTCGTGACACAGTTCTTCCTCTCTCAAATCTTCTGCTATACAGTCCTTCCATCTTCTCTTTTGCCTTTCTCGTACTTCTGGCATTATAAGTTCCTATCTTGAGGCGAGGCCGCAAATGCAAGTCACTGGCGAGGGACACTCTGTCACTTATATCACTTTCAGATCATATACTTTCCACTTTGGTTTTGCACTTGCCACTGACATCTGTCAATTAGATTTTTGTGAATATATCTGTTGTTTTCATAATTTTTGCAAAGCTGACTGATTTTCGAAATTTAATCTCTCTATAACTCTATATCTATTGAATATGAAGGAAAATGTATAATCGAACCGTATAGAGAATAAGATATTCTTTCTATTGATAATCACATAAAATGTCGAAAATGATATTTAACTGCGATTTTTCAAGAAAAACTGTTAAGAACTTCAAATAAGGGTACTTCCGGTTGACCAATTATAACCAAAATCTAATCAGCTCTTCATAGGGTTGTAAGGAAGAGGAATACGAAAGAATCATAATTTTTAGAATTGTAGTTTTGGAGTTATTGTCGGAGAAAAATTTGTTACACACACACACACACACGGACACACACACAGACACACACACGGACCCACACACACAGACACACACACTGACCCACACACACATACAGACATCATCGTGCTTATTCATTAAAAACTCACCACCGAATTTTTTGACCAAAGACAATACCTCCCTTACCTAAAGGTGACGGAAGGTAAAAACAGGTTTACAAAATTATTTTATTATTAAAATAATTTAACAAATATGCTGGTGCTTGTAATTGAATGTTTTAAAGGAAGGACCTTATTTTCTCCCATTTTAATGTATTTTTCTTTCAAATAATTATTACAGTAATTTTTTTTCAATAACAATAGGTATAGAAACACATCACATAAGTAAACAACCATTCAATGACCGAAAACATAAAAATGATTTAAGAAGTTTTAAAAATCCAACATTGTAAATAATTCTGTTTGGGTCGTAATTTTTAATTTTCTCTTCAAAGCTTTTACGAACAAGATTAAAATGTAGTCTCTAGTTTGAAATCTCGTTAACGTTATTATACAAGGATAGTATAAAATGTTCGCGACCTAATACAAAGAGGACAGCACTAGACACTCAATTATTTTTTGTGAGGTTATGTAAACTGCCATGTTTTACGTTAATCTGCCACTCTGCTATTTAATTGGAATTTTGATTAAATCTCTGTATAATAAGAGTTTAACACCAAAGCAAATTCCTGAAGGCATGACAAATTGTTTGGGAACATCTTGTCTTTTATACACAACGGTAATAAAGTGGACAACTGGTTAGGAGGACAGCAATGAAGATGCAATGAAAGGCCTGCTACTATTATCATTGAGAAAAACATCTTTTTGATTCAATATTATGGTCATAACAAATCGACGAATCAAGGATCGACAATTGGAAAATGAGCGGGTTCAAAACTTTTGACCAATGTGTTAGGAATGTTTGGGGAGCGTCATCGTTAGCATATAGTATGTTCATCATCGAAAAATGAATTATTAGAACTATAGTAAATATACAAGCTAATTAATAATAAAATAGATTGTACTGAATTGCTAAGTTGTCTTAATCTCCGTGTCCCATTATATACTACACGAACATCTGAACTTTTTACCTCTCGCTAAGAGAGGTATTGGATTCATGCTAAAATTCGCATATCTAGATTTTAATGAATAAGCACGTATCAAGGTCACTACAATCCGATTTTAACATTTTTACAATGATGTCTGTGTGTGTGTGTGTGTGGATGTGTGTATGTGTGTGTGTGTGTGTGTGTGTGTGTGTGTGTGTGTGTGTGTATGGCTGGATGTTGGACGGACGATTCCTCAAAAAATTATAAGACATAAGACCTGTTTAACTATGAATTCCTCAATTTGACATTCCTGGGAAGAGCTTAAAAGGTTTTGGTAACAATTGAACAACCGGAAGTAGTAGTTTTTAAAAGAAATTCTTCCAAATATTAATTTTTGAAAATTTTTGATATTACTAATTTTGAAGAACAAAATTCTACACCTGATACATTTAATTTTTTTATTATATCTTCTATAAATTTAGAGATAAAGACGCTATAATATATAGAATATCGGGATATAACAAGTCGAGTAGGCGAAATTACACTAAGGAAACCAGTTGACAAATTCAAATGTTTATAACATAATATGTAAATGACAGATTTCAGTGTCAAAAATCAATAGTTTTAATGACATTTTGATAGCTTTTTCTGGGAAGTACATTTAATCTTTCTTATTGTTTTATTAATTAAATATTTGTAATATGCATATATCCATCAGAAATACCGCCAATCTGGTTAATGTATTGGAAGAATCTGTGACATTTAGAAACTTCCTCATACAGTGAAAAATAGATATAAGTAGAATTATATGTGTGCCGAAGACATGTTAAATAAAAAAAAAAAACAATATTTGGGTAAAGTTCTGTAATATTTTGTTATAAAACGACGGTTCGATAGCAAAGTGCAATACAATACTTATATAGCCTAATATGGAAATGGCGAGAGGTCTTGTGCTGGCCACAACAGATTTTTTTATATTGGTTTCAATAGGTCTAATTCTGCTTTTAACTGTGCTATGAATCGACTGCCATTTTTCATCAACAAATATATTATTAATACCTCAATTGATATTTTCAATATTAATATGTCAACATTTCGAAATCAAATTGCCAATACCATCACTTCTATCACTTCTATTGATTAAATTATTTTTTATACCTATTTAGAATATAGTCATGTAAATTTCACGTGTACTCAATTGTTTTATATTAATGTTCTGCTTTTTGTATGTTAGTGCCATTCTGTTATTGGATTTGTCCTGTTGAATGGCCGAAATAAAATAAATAAATAAATAAATAGCCAGTGTTTCTCGCAATGACTCTTGCAGACTTTTTTTTTAATTTTAAAATTCTTATATTAGTATCTCTTTATATAAGTATTTGAAGTTTGTTTATACATTTTTATCAAGAAAAATCATTTTAAACTTAGTTCCAGTATTCACACTTTTAATTTATATTCCGAATATAAAATAAAATTCTCTAAATTCTTTACCGGATGTTCAATGGTTAAAGATTTTCTATAAACTGCCCACCATAATAAAGGTAGAATGCAATACAATTAAATTTAAAAAACTTCTTAAAAATTATCTTATAGAGAAAAGCTACATTAAATGGTTCAATTCTGAAAACATTTCCTATTATTTACTAGTGTTCTACACCTACGTATGTAATATTTAAATTTCTTAATACTGGTTGACGTATTCAATACATGTACTTAACCTGTCGATGAATAAACTGCTATTATTATTTAAATTGATGGATTGAACCGTTGGCACTCGAAACATCAAGTGTAATAAAACTTTCCATTTGAAACTTACACCGAGTGTTTTATTTCAACTATATTGTTACTAGTCTGAGAGTAGGGTCCGCCTGCTTCTGACTATTGATCAGAAACGGAATCGATTCCAGATGTCATCCAACTTGTTGCTCTGTTATGATGTTTATTCCGATACGTTAACAGAAGAGAAGACAAGAGTTTACCACTACACTATCAGCTTAAATCAAAGCAACATTCAAAAGAGTGGAAACATAAAGCCTGTATCCCACGATACAACGTATCGGCAATTTATTGCAGTTAACGGCAACAGTTGCTCGTATGTGTGACAAAACGCCGTGTGCTAGGCAACTTTTTAGCTGCAATTAGTTTAGACATATGCAGCTAAACTTTTTCGATAACGGCAACTTTCTAGGAGCAACTCGTTTAAGCGCATGCGCTAGAACACAGATGCAGCATGCAGCGACCAAAAATAACTTCTGTTTGAAGCATCGTATGATCACGCAGGCGTCATTCTTGTCAAAATCATACTTCAAATTTTACTTAATAATAATATTTCCAAATATAATTCTTTCTTTTAAAGGTTTCAAATACATAATAATAATAAAAAAAAAACCAATAAAATACCGTTAATAAAATATATTTAAAAATATAAAGAAAATTTCAAAAATCCCTAAACGATGACGTAAACCGCTTGATTCGCTGGATAGCCTATACATACAATAAAGACTAATATATTAAATAATAAACATGTGGAAGAGGAACTGATCAACCTCATGAAAAGTTACCCAGTTATGGGATGTTAAAGATCAAATATCAAAATTTCCCTATATCCGGTAGAAACATTAAGCAACGTATTTCCCTAGATTTTAAAGGAACATACATTCCGTGGGATAGAATAATCGTCATGTTGCCGATATCGGCAACTCAAGTTGCTCGTATTTTTCATCGTGGGATACAGCCTTGCCTTAAGGGTTTACCAATTAAGTCACTCATGAAAACAGAGTCAGACCTTTTACACATTCTGTGATTCCCACGCACAAAATCATAAAAACTGAGAAAAAACACATGTTTAGTGACAACTTTATGAGCTGTTTGATGACATGTGAAGCTGAATAAATGGCGCTGTTCGTTCGGTTAGATAGTCAATTGTCTGAAAAGATCACCTCATTTTATTTTGTTGTTTATTTTTCACACAGCACGATTCGACCCCGGATTATTAGAGGTCGACACACGTTTTATTAGCCCATCTAACCTTGACGACAAAAATAATATGCTGTTTTTCAAAGCGTACTGCAATTAATGTATTTAATATCGTTTTCTTGCTGCTGTAGCTTACAGACGATGTTATTAAGTTATAGTGCAGACTGATCTAATAGAGAGGTAATTGACTTTGTAAGATCAATAAATATAAGTAAAATAATGATAAAGTTTGCGCTATTAATAGTTTTATAGTATCTTACATTCCAATGAAACGCAAGGGTAGCAAATAAACAATATATCAGAAAGAAGCATTCAGATAATATTTGAAACATTATTGCTGATGATACTCGTATTATTCAATTCTTCTTTCCTTACAATCTCGACAATATATGTGCAGTATAATAATAATTACAAATCTGATCCGTTCTTTCCAACATACCAACCTTCGGCGTTCCACAAGTTTCCAATCTTGGGCCCTTATAATTTCCTCTTCTTATAATATTGATTATGTCCGTAGTATATATTCGTTATCGTTGAGCTGGCGTTGTAAATTTTATAGTATTCTTCATAAAAGAATAGACCACATTAGTGAGGTTAAGATTATCATTGGCGCGAAACCCTAAATCAAATCAGAATGTATGTAGTTCTTATGGAAGCGCATTTTCAATTCATATTATTAAAACTATTCTGTGCTTCTTAAGTACAATTTTGAGTTTCTTACTAACTTTTAACAATACTCTTTGCTTTCTGTACAGAAAAAGTATAAACAAAATAATAAGTTAAGCATAATTTTATTTTAAAGAAAGTAGGATTGCAAATAGTAACATATATCGTAACTTGGTGCAGTTAGAAATGACTACAGTGACATATCAACTGAATTTGTAGGTTAGTTTTGGATTTGGCGCTGTTTGTCTTTAAAGTTATAATATAAGGTGGTTATAAGTTTTTAGTTTTTGTTATTTGCGATGTCTGAAAGGGTTATTAAGTTGTCCGCAATAAATAATTTCTTTGCTGACGATCTAAATTGTCTACATATATAAATTGTCAAGATTAAATAGAATCGAAAACAGCTACGACCTACGTTTTAATAAATTTGCACTTGCTGCTTTAATTACAGATTATTCAATAATTTTGGGTGTTTTAGACATTTATACGACATAAGTAGATAGACAATACATTAGAGATTTGCATTTATAAAGTTTAATAGATAAGATTTGCATTTTAAAGTTCTTTTGAACATTTTGAAAATAGTATATTTTTGTTCCTGTGTGAATAACATGGGAAGTATATCGGCAAAGGCGAGTTAGGGTTTTAGTTTGAATTTGCCGCCACAAATTGACCGTTACACTAACGCGGTCTATTGCAGCGCGCTATAATGTTTCTTTTATAGATAGTTCAATTCACTTTATAATCTACACTGACACTCACCAGAAAACTATCTTTTCCTGCATCAAAAACGCACATGTGAACAAGATCAATACACTAGACAGTCCTTTTCGACAATTTCTCTTTGACATTATTGACAAAACACGTATTTCAACAAAAAACACAAAAATGCTAAAATACTCGACAATGTACACGAACTATGTTGGCAGTTCCAAATTATTTACTGAACAGAGATCCGACATACGTCGTCTTATGAACAGATTCTATAAATTGTGAGGTCTATAGGTATTCGCGATGTAAGTTTAGACGTCAGCGCCGGTAGAGACTAAATAGTGAACTTCCTTGGTGGGTATTGAGATCTGTCAATCTCGTGTTTGTCATATTTTTGTGTAATTTCGCTTTATTATTTAATTTTTATATAAACATAGGTTTATAATAATAATATAATAACAACTACGAACAACATTGAATATTCAATGAAACTGAAATGATGAAATTAAAAGTTCTAATATCAAAACTAGATAGATGAAAACGATGCTTATATACAAAAGTGTTGTATATTCTTATCGCAAAATACTTAAATTAATAACAATAACACAAATATAAGAGAAATTACGCAAAAATATTACAAAGTAAACAAGAGATTGACAGATGTCAATACCCTCCAAACAAGTTCACTAGCGTCGCTGACGTCTAAACTTGCATCGCGAATATTGTCTCTGCCGGAGATATCGGAAATGCGGTTTTCGTTCAGGGACGTATAACCTTTCAGTTTCCATGTTGAATAAATTTTCAGTGTTTTATAATTTTTTTCTTAAAAAAATTTTAATTGTTTTTCTGAATGGCAGCGACTTATTGTTAGGGAAATTAAAAAACGACAATTTTAGTTAATAATTTAAATGTTTTCTAAACAAAACAAAGTTGGAATATAAAAACATTGAATGCTGCTTTGTTTAGTAGAAGTAGAATATTTTTTACAATAAATTTCTTTTTCTTTTTACTTGAAAATTGTTAGGGAAATTAAAAACGACAATTTTAGTAAATAATTTAAATGTTATCTAAACAAAACAAAGTTGGAATATAAAACAATGAATGCTGCATTGTTTTGAAGTAGAATATTTTTTACAATAAATTTCTTTTTCTTTTTACTTCAAATTAAAACAAAACATATAAAATAAAATTTAAATTTATACATCATTATAAACTAAATTTAGTAAAGCTCCAGGGATCAACGAATTGTAGATTATTTTTTTAATGTGGACCAAAATATTTTTCACCTACCAGTATGATAAATAAACTTGTCTGAAAATACATACTCGTATTTGTGTTTTCATATACGTTTCGTGTTTATTATGTTTATGTTTATCATTCATGAAAAACAAATATGTTTTATGAAAATCTACCGGGCAATTTTACATAATGCAACGTCTAATTTGGGTGAAGTGTAAAAAACAAAGAATTATTAATGATTAAATTAAAGGTTGATTTGACAAAAATTAATTAGTTAATTATTAATTAATTAGACAAAATTGACTACACCTGGATTAATTCCAATTATGTTTATATTTGTATCAATAATAAGTAATTACATTATATTTTTAATTTAAGGTTATATAAATATGATCTACGTATCACTACATTCAATAGAAATAACCAGAAAAAGTAATTTATGTATGTTTTTTTTTGTCGACAGTAAAACAGATTTATTCATGAATTTTTGTACGTATGTACCAATATATTGTAAGTATATCCTACTTTGGTAAAAAGTGTACAAGCTTTACAAACAAAAATATATAATATTATTATATTATTAATGCATAGTATGTCAACGTTCAATGCATGACGACTGTATAAAATTTATCAATATGTACGACTATTGCGGTAAAAAAAATACATTATTATTCTTACAGAATGTAATATCACCATCTCTCCCGCATACAGTTTACCAACTGTCGCGCCTGAGGGAGAGATGGTGTTTTAAATTTATTTAGAATGGGGTTTTTGTCCATTTTTACCTTCCGTCACCTTTAGGTAAGGAAGGTATTGTCTTTGGTTAAAAAATTCGGTGATGAGTTTTTAATGAATAAGCACGTTTTAGGGTCCCTACAATACGAATTTACTATTTTTAAGATGATGTCTGTATGTGTGTGTGTGTGTGTGTGTGTGTGTGTGTGTGTGTCCGTGTGTGACAAATTTTTCTCCGACGACAACTCCAATTCTAAAAATTATAATTCTTTCGTATTCCTCTTCTGTACATTCATATCAAGGGTTGATTAGATTTTGGTTATAATTGATCCACCGGAAGTACCCTTATTTGAAGTTTTTAACAGTTTTTCTTAAAAAAACGCAGTTAAATATTATTTTTTGACATTTTGTTATTATATATATTAAAGAAAATACTCTTCTCTATACGGTTTGATTATACATTTTCCTTCACATTCAATAGATGTAGAGTTAAAGAATTATAAAGAAATTAATTTTCAAAAATTAGCCAGCTTTGCTATTTATCATGGAAACAGCTGATACATTCAAAAAATTATAATTGACAGATGTCTGTTGCAAGTGCAAAACCAAATATGGAAAGTATAGGATCAAACATTGGTATATGTCATAGTGTTCCTCGCAAGTGACATGCAGTGAAAGGCCAACGAGAATATCGAAGGAGGAGGAAGGAGAAGAGGAACCAGCGACCCCTAATAAAATAGTGGAAAGCTGAAGCAGAAAGATGGAAGTGTCAAGTGCATTTTACTTAGAGTATGTTTATGTTATAATTTTATTGGATTTATAGAACCTTTTCAAATGAACTTTTGGTATGGAATTTGTAAAAAATAGTACGTGTTCGTGTTCGATTTTACATGATACTATATAGAAACTGTTCCAAGGTCCTTTTGGTATGGGATTTGTATAAAATACATCAAATTGACGGAAGGTCTTGTGCTGGCCACAACAGATTTTTTACAAAAAATTCGGATTAAAATAATTATTTGATTGTCCTTCATTAGCTTAAAAGAACAGCACGTTTTGTTTTAGTTTATTTCGAGTAAATAGAATATTATAGATGTTTTAAATTTTATTCACCATCTATCCCGACTTTATCATATATAAACATCCATACCTTAGTGCGATTCGAACCCAGAACAGAACCCTGAGCGCACTCATGACTAAGAGGCGTTGCTCTAACCATTATTGAGCCACCGGGGCCGACCAATGTTGTCTTTATTTAATTTTTTGTAATAATTGTAATTGGAATACATATTATATATTGTTAATTAATTACTAAAACTACAGTTTATTTAATATACCTAAAAGCTATAAAACAGTAGGTTTTTAATTAATTAATTATTCTCAATTAGTATTTAACTTGAATATAGGACAGAGATATGATATAAACATACTGTATTATACTATAATCTTTTCTTTCCTTGATAGTCGGAACTATTAAAGCTCATTGCATGTAGAGTTGGGCTAATTACTATAGAACTATGTATTGCCAGGAATATATAGGCGATAATACATGCATTAATATAATATACATTTCACATTTCTATTGACCTGTTATCGGCGTCCTCTTCTTCACACGCACACGAGCTTGTTATCATCGGACAGCTCCTCTAGGACGTGTTTCCCTAAGCGTTATAAATACACATTGTCATTCTAATCACAACAATTACTACAGGTCGTGCATCATTATCTAATAACATAGACAGGAGGGGGAAAGGTATTAGGTCCATCCCAGACCTGTGAGAGCTTAGCTTACGGCCATAAGTAGGTCCCAGACCTATCATGGACCTCAGCCTCTCACTTATCGGTGTTTCACCACTAGGTACTCTAGCCACCTTCACATGTCCCAGACATGTATGAGAGCTTAGCATAAGATCACCAGGTCCCAGACTTCTAGTGAATCTCATCCTCCCACTTATCGGTGTTTCACCACTAGGTACTATAGCCACCGTGGAGCACACAACTCCATGGACCCAGGGTTGTCACTGACAACCCTTCGGATAAGGAAATACACACGTTTGCGGCCACAAACAAATAATACAAATGTATACTTCACATATACCATGCATATCAAATACACAAACAGTGTATAAGCATATCAATCAAGTATCTGTTGATTTGCACTCGATCGTCGTATCTGTACAATAATTAGAATGACTGTGAGCCTATCACTCACCTTTTATTACAGCAAACTGCTCGTCTTATTGACACTCGCACACATCTGCATAGTACACTGGTCACAACACAACTGACCTAGTCATCCAACCTCCAAGGGTTGGAGAGATCGAGCATTGTTTTTACCTCCCGCTACCCTAGGTAAGGGAGGTATAGGGATCGTGCTAAAAATCACATATAGAGATTTCAGTGAATAAGCACGTTTTGATGTCCCCAGAACCCGATTTTAACATTTTTACAATGATGTCTGTGTGTTTGTGTGTGTGTGTGTGTGTGTGTGTGTGTGTGTGTGTGTGTGTGTGTGTGTGTGGATGTGTGGATCTGGTGGACACGATTACTCAAATACTATCAATCAGAAAATTTTGAAATTTTGTATATCCATTCTACACTAATGTGGAAAGAGCTCATTAGTTTTCAGTGTATGGCAGATAATCGGAAGTCTCACTTATACAAGTTTTTAACAGTTTTTCTTGTCACTGTCAGGAAGTAATTACATTAAAATTAATAATGAAACCGTGTTAAGGAGAATGTAGTAATAATATATGTATTTGAATCTAATAAAATTAAGGTTTGTAAAAATAATATATTTTCAATCATACATAAATATTAGAAGTACTATTGATTTCCTTCATTGTCTAGAATACGAATTTGAAAAGATGTCAAGATGTGCGTACTATTTTGATTTTTGTTAAGTGTTTCTGTGGGATTAAGTAACTTTAGTCAATATTTGTGAAATTTATTTTGTGTAAATTTTGTTAAATGTAAAATAAAAATTGTTATGAGTGAATGTAAAAATATTTGAACATAATTTTATACTGCATGGTTAAATACCCAGCAGGAGGTTATGGGCTGGCCACATCAGATTTTTTTTCCAGGAATGTGTTTATACTTTGGAAAGTCACGTGCTTTCTGCCTGCATTTCAAATCAGCGGCACGCAGCCGAAAAGTGAATTTTACATACTAATTGTTTTTCTATAAATAATTTCTAATTAATAAATTTTAATTCTGAAAAAAATATTTTTTGTACAAAATTCTTTGGTCCAATAGATATGTGACAAGGCTCGTATAATGAACAATTTGTGTCAGATTTTTAAAATACAAGTCAGGCTGGAGGACAAAATACATTCGTTAACAAACGATGTAATATTTTGTAAGATCTTACTTACCTAGAAGAAGGTGCAAGAGTACACCGAAACGTCGGTGTGTAAGAGAATAAATATTTGACTGAGATTTTGAATAGTTGTTATCACCTAATCTATACCGCAGTCGAGTAATTTCCCACATTGAAAACAATCCTTATTATTATTATTATTAAACTCGTAAATCTGTTCCATAATGTATAAATTTGATAACAGTGGCTGTATCATATCCTGTAACTTTCCTGCTTTGGCGTCGCGGCGCTGGTATCGTTAGCAACTTTATCCTGCGACACGCTCGCAGGAGCACAGTCGCATTTCATCTGCCGCAGGACTACATCGCTTCGAACAGCATCCTTTCGTAACGCCTGTTGAATGCGTCGAGCACACGAACATAAAATAGTGTAAAGAATCAAACTTACTTAGCTGTGTTTGAAGTACTGAATAATAAGTGTGTTTTTGATGATAATAAAACTTTGTAAACTTTGTAATAGTTCTGTGAAGTGGTGAACTCTGTGGGATTAAGTAAGTTAAATATTTATTCTTTTGTTTGACAATGAACAAAGAATGGTTTATTTAATTTGTTTGAATAAGGTTCTATAAAAAGTTTTATTTATTGAATTGTTTACTTTAGTAAATGATCACTTCTTTCTTTACAACTTTTAAATAAACTGTTTAAAAGAACTTTTGAAAATATTCTTCCGTTTCTTTTGATTATCTTCTCACAGCTCACATGTGTTTTCAAAATAAATTTTCTATATTGAATTAATGCCCGTATTCATAGTCAGTACTTCGCCTCGAATCATTATTTAGTATTCGTTAAACACTAGATTTCGTTTCTTAGTCGCTGCTTGTTTCTTCACTCGTACTTTGATCGAAGGTTTACTTGAGGCGAGTTCCAAACAACCTTGAGTAATGCTCAAGTAATGCTTGATGCTTTTTTTTAAATATTAGGTAGACTTGATCAATATATAAAAAAAAGCTGTCAAACTGTCATTTCCATCACATATGACATCTAAGTTAAATAATGAATCATGAAGATAATCGACAATTTTTAGAATTTGTAAACATAGTAGAAGAAGCCTTAATAATAACAATGAAAAAGGGTTGCTTCAAGAAGGTATATCCGTGATATGACTTATGTATCTGTAACCTGTGACATATATGTAGATGCCAAATATATGATTTAAGAGAAAAATATTAAAATTAACAAATATGCTAACATAGTTTTTACAAATTCTCTAAAATCCTCCCTAGAAAACCGAGAATTCACGAAGTTTCGACTATGAGACATATGATGTGCTTGAGGTCGAGAACCGGAGTAATGCTTGGCGAAGTAATACTCAAGTACGAGATTGAGCATCGACTATGAATACGGGCATAAGTTCTATAAGTACCTATTAGAAATTGTATAGGTAGGTATAGAACTTAAACATACTTTATCTACGATAGTGCTTAAAATTGAGGATTAGTTGTTCGTTTTAAGTTTGTAAAACGGTTGTTTAGTAACAAGGTTTCATTAGTAACGGGTTGCCGAGCAACGAGTGATTAAAATTTTTAAGGCTCATTCACAGCTACGAAAATAAGAAATATAAATAAAATTATACCAGAGAATTTATTTTAAAATGCAACATTATAGTTCATCACTTCCATGGTTACTCGCTATTGTCAAAAAATGACAGCAATGTAATATTTGTCCATTTTAAAATGCAACATTATAAATAGTATTGCAGCACAGGAAATACCTCCAAAACACATCACAAATGGTGTCAATTCTTATTACGACCGACTAGAATATTGCCTCAGAGTGATTGTTGGTATTTTTTAACATTTATTACATGAATGTTATGAATTTTTGTAAGCTAAAGTTTTTTTAAGATGTACAACATTCATGTTTTAATTATTTGTTAATCGTATGTAGGCTAATTTCTAAAAAATTAGTTTTAATAATACAAAACTAGAAATTTTGTATGTTGCATTTTAAAATGGACAAATATTACATTGCTGTCATTTTTTGACAATAGTAAGTAACCATGGAAGTGATTCGCCATATGTTGCATGTTAAAATAAATTCCCTGTAAATAAGACTTTATGGTTGGTGTTTATAGCTTCGAAAATAAAACGTAAATTATCGTCAACTGTCATTTAATATATTCGTAATTAATAAGCAATAATAACAACGTCATATCTTTTAAAATACTATACACTGTACGTAATCATATATGCAAACCTTTGTCTTAACACAGCTTTTTATATTTATATCTAAATTGAAATCCATTTGCCAGAATGTAAATTGTCAGCTAAAATGACAATTGTGATGAATGTGCTTATTTTTGTGTAATATATTTAACCTTTGCAAATCCTTGTGTTTATGTCTTATGTTTAATTTTATTTTCGAGAGCTGTGAACACTTTCATAAGATTCTGTTGTTTATATCGTTATTTTTTTTTATGTATAATTTTATTTTTATTTTCAGAGTTGTGAATGAGGCTTTAAAAGTGTTAAATTTGCAAAAACAGATGAATATTTTGTTACCATGGCAAACTTTTTATTTAATATTGTTATCCTAATTAAAAATAATATTTTATATTTCTTGGGTTTATAAATTCTATCGTAGATAAAATATTGTACGATACACATACGTAAAGCTACGCTCGTGTTTTAATCCTGACCCATTCGTGACTAAAGTCTACCTTTACGTACTTCTATCGTAAATAACTATTTTTACTTGAAGAATTTTTACAAATTTTCGTTTTCGTAAAACAGATTTACTCACTTGTTACATCAAAAATATTAAAATACTATTTTCTTATTTTTCATTCATTCAAAAATCATAAATGTAAAAACCTGTGGCATTTTGTTTATTGAAATCTCATTACTCAAATAACACCTTAATGTTGAATATATATGTACATATAAAATAGCATATTATACATCAAAGGAAAAAATGTATAATTTTGCATCAAAGGAAAAATAATATTCTCACTTGAGGTGTGCATATTCATTTTTTTCACCACCGGGAATAGAAAAACACAAAACTAAATTTATAAAAATTAAAAGTTTGTGATAAATTAGACTGTCATCTTTGACAATTGAACAAATATAAGAAATTACACTTGCCGACAAGTAGATATGGATTGGAAATTTTCACACTGTTGTCAATTTATGAACAATGATGAATATGCTAAGTTATGAAGAAGCGGTAACACTGCAGAGAAAAGGACAGGGTGTGAAGTGAAAAAAATTGAGTGTCAGTCCATACTAAATGGGCCCATTAACCAATTTTTAAAAATATTTTTAAATGAAAGTACGTTTAATTTTGAAGCAATTCGTGGTATCAAAAAGTCATAATTGTTTTTTTGTATAAAACGCCATCTGCTATTTTCTTACGTGATATGAAGTATAGATGATGAGTTAACATGAAGGTTTGAAATTTTCATTATTATTTAGTATTATATTCGGGATTATGGTCATTATTCCATTGTCGTCATGTATAATATATTATTTTATTTTGCATCTGATATTTTTTTCTTTACATTATTTAAAGTGTAGATAATAAGTCAAAAGTATAAATAAAAAATCAAAACTGTAGATAAAAACTACTTTATCTACTGTAGATGTTAAATTGTTACTTTATCGCCAAGAAATGAACGCATAAAGTTTAACATCAGGTACA
Organism: Ophonus ardosiacus; assembly: GCA_943142095.1. NCBI lineage: Eukaryota > Metazoa > Arthropoda > Insecta > Coleoptera > Carabidae > Ophonus > Ophonus ardosiacus. Next base: position 40,852,637 of record OW964831.1, on the reverse strand, counting down.
AAATAAAAAATAGTATCTATTTCAGCAATTACACTCGAGTAGAGCCCTAATCATTACCTGTAAAGAAAATAAAGTAATCGGAAACTGCAGTCAGTACGCTTTTATTTGATTTGAAACCTACGTTTCGACCATGACAATGGTCTTTTTCAGGGTTAAATCAAGTCATAAACGATGATGAAGATATTTATGAGTTGATTTAACCCTGAAGAAGACCATTATCATAGTCGAAACGTAGGTTTCAAATCAAATAAAAGCGTACTGACTGCAGTTTCCAATTACTTTATTTTCTTCTCCACACATCAATCTCCAGTCGATCATCGTTACTCCAACTAATTACATGTAATGTTTAAATAGTAAATTACACTTCTTGGTCTGAATAAATTAAGTGATTTCGATTTTCTATTAATAAACGATTTTAGTAAAGTAAACTTCGCTCCTTAGTACTCTAAACAAAGGATAGCGTGGGAGTGGGGGCAAACATATACCTACTAATATATTGAAACACATACCCTGAAAGGTCAAGAATGTTTAACATCAATTTAAACAAAAGAAATAAGAATATTAAAAGAAGAATAAATTATAGCTGGCGATATTGTTTCGTGCTAAACACTTTTTTTGTTGAATTATATCAAAATGACACTTAAAATTTAAAATCAATTATTAACCAGAATAGTTTTGGAACAAATAATGTAGTAATTTTCATTTTCACTTGCCTAAATTCTAACTGTATTATGCAAATTTAGAGATGTTAATTTACAAAGTTTTCTTTTAATCAGTCTTTATTTTTCCTCATTTCTTTCTTCAGAATTAATTTGTTTATTTATATAAAATAAAAGTACATGAAGAAATGAAAAAAAATGAAAACATATTGCTGTGAATTACTCTTGTTTTTTTTTTTTAATTCATTAAATAACAAAATTTGAATAATTCGTAGAGTAATCAATTTATGCAAAACAGAAAAGTTTTTAAAGTAAACCTAACTTATTTGCAAACTACACGTGCATTTGGCTGCAAAGATTTTCTTCGTAATTAAAAACTTGAAAAACTGTGAATATGTAAATATTAATAAGTAAAAATATAAATTAACAGGAAATATTAAATTTAGCATATTTGTTTATTAATTATTTTATTTATCACATATAATGTTGAATAGAAGTAAAAGTAAAAAGAGATAAAGACGCTTCATGCTCGTGAAAACATGCATACTATTTTATTCTACATTCATTTAAAGCATAAAGCATACCAAAAGGATGGTGGTAAATAACACTTTGCTTAAAATCTTAAAAAATGTGTATGTATGTTTTCACTCTTCGTTCTACCATAATGTCATAAATATGTAAGTCGCAAAAATGTACTGTTTTAAATCAATAAGTTTGACAAACAACCATCCAAAATTAGTTTTCTTAAAATTTATAAATCATATGAAAATAATATAAATACAACAATGCGAAATATTGAATATAATGTTGACACGTTTTGAACCAACTGTATTACAGTACATGTAGACATCGGTAATGATAACGATATATTTTTACCGTGTGGGCGCTTACCAGTTTGGCAACCAGACACTATACGCATACGGCCATGCGACCTAAAAAATATATAGAAAAAGTATTATTTCATACAAGTAGAAAATTCAATAATCTTTAATTCTTATAGTAACATAAACGGCGAAAAATGACATTTAAAGATATTTAAAAAAAAAATATTTTGTGCTTCTAGTAAAGTGCCATTTTCGGTTATCCGATTTACACCAAAATCTAATGGCTTCTTTTCATATTAGAATAGAGTCGAAATACAAGGTTCAAGATTTTCCGATTGATAGTATTTAAGCTAGAGCGTTAACATAATCCATACACATTCACGTGCGTGTGTGCGTGTGTCCGTGTGTGTGTGTGTGTGTGTGTGTGTGTGTGTGTGTGTGTGTGTGTGTGTGTGTGTGTCCGTGTGTGACAAATTTTTCTCCGACGATAACTCCACTACAATTCTAAAAATTATAATTCTTTCGTATTCCTGTTCTTCACGAAGAGCTGATTAGATTTTGGTTATAATTGATCTACCGGAAGCACCCTTATTTGAAGTTTTTAACAGTTTTTCTTGAAAAAACGCAGTTAAATATCATTTTTCGACATTTTGTGATTATCAATATGAAAGAATATCTTATTCTCTATACGGTTTGATTACACATTTTCCTTTATATTCGATAGATATAGAGTTATAGAGACATTAAGACAGATTCACTTTCAAAAATTAGTCAGCTTTGCTAAAATTATGGAAACAGCAGATATATTCAAAAAAATTTAATTGACAGATGTCAGTGTCAAATGCAAAACCAAAGTTGAAAGTATAGGGTCAGAAAGTTATACGTGAATGTGACAGAGTGTCCCTCGCAAATGACTTGCAGTTGCAGACTCGCCTCAAGATTGGAATTTTCAATGCTGGAAGTACAAGAAAGGCCAAAGAGAAGATGGAAGGTCTGTGTAGATTTGAGAGAGGAAGAATTCTGTGAAGAAGATGCGTTGGACAGGAATGAGTAAAAGAGGAGAGTAAGAAACAGCGACCTCTAATAAAATAGGGAAAGGAACTTTCGGTATGGAATTTGTAAAAAATAGTGTGTTCGTGTTACAATTTTACAGGATATACAGAATCTTTTTCAAGGAATTTTGGTATGGGATATGTACAAAATACATCGAATTGACGGAAGGTTTTGTGCTGGCCACAACAGTTTTTTTTTTATCGTTTTATGTCATGATATGGGTTTAATGAATACCGATAGAATTGAATGCTCTATATATAAAAAAATATTGCGTTTTTCATCATTTCCATATTGCACATTTTTTTTTAGAATCGTACAAAAAAACAATTAAACATTAATAGGCATTTCATTGCCAGAAAAATTAATTAAAATAATAAAAACAAAATTGTTATTACCATTTTATTGTTTAAAAATCTCTCTCCCTTTCTAAATTTTAATTTTAAAAATGTATTCTCTCATTTTTTCCACTGCTGTTACAAGGACAATTCAAATTATTTTCACCCTTTGTACACGTTTTGCGGTAGAGCGGATTTCAAGCTTCAAAACGTGCCACGTGACCTCTGTTTTTGAAATAAAGGGTTAGGAATTATACCTATGTCGAATTTTGAATATACATAATTCTCTACGATTACTTTCTGTTTTAATCAAGCTAGAATTTTAACCCTAATGACTGTATGGAATTTGACGTTTATTTTCACGACATTGTTTTCAGATATTGGTTTTGCAAATTAAAACAAGAGAGTGATTTTTCCGGTTTTTTCATCTTTTGTAATAATAAGGTCTGGTTTTCAAACGGGCAGTTAACTCTCAGACATTTGTTAATAGTAATAGTCAAAAATAGAAATACTTTTTTCAAATAATAGTCAACTCTTGAACTCAAGTTAACTAAAAGTTATCTTAAGCCGCGTACAGACCAAAATCAGCTTTCACGAACAGTTCGCGAGCTGTTCGCGAGCTGCTCGCGAACTGTTCGAGAGCTCAACGTCCACACCACTGTTTTCGAATCGAGACTCGAGTTCGTCATTTAGTTTGAAGGCAGTTCGTCAGAAGTTCGCTATAAAGCTACGCGTCCTGTATTTTCATTATTTTAAAATATATAGAAACAATGTTCACGTCGACAAGCGAGGAAGAAAATATTGTTGCTTATGCAAGTTTCTTAATTATAACAGCATTGAAAAGGAAGAAAGCAGAAAGAACCCGTAAAAGAAGGTGGTGGAGAAAAAATTTATTTGTAAACCGTGGCATATTTAGAGCCGCACTAATTTCTTGAAAGAAGTCTTTCTTCATATTCCGCTTTTTGTGATGGGGAATTTTTGAATTCCATAAATTAGGATGCACTTCATATTGTTCGATTAAATTAATAATTTTCTCTTCACTCCACTCCATTGTTAAAAGAGCTAACTACACTTTTAAGATCGATCATCACCCATGAACGTCCACTCTAGAACTGCTGTTTGCTAACACATTCTTTGAAGTTACCGCTTATGTAGCGAACTTTGGCCGAACTCGAACCCGAACACGAACTGCTCGCGATCTCTGTTACACACCGACTTCTGCAAAGGTTCGCGAACTGTTCGCGAGCTGTTTGCGAGCTATTCGCGAACTTGGTCTGTACGCGGCTTTAACTAGCGGAAAATGTAATAGTCAAGGGTTAGTTTTCTACTCATAAATAAATATAATATTGGATTTTAAATTGAGTGAGATTCTACGCATTCTCTTAAATTTCTATTAAGGTATTGATCTCTAGCTTACGGGTACTCATTTCTGGCGTGGAGAGTAGACAATGGATTTAATTTTGTGTCATTTAAAATCCGAAATAATTATTGGCGTTGGTCCGGATCGAACCCGGGTTTCCAGATACATCAGGCCTTTTTTTACATACATAAAAGTAGGCTGATAACTAAGTAAGGATACGATACCAACATGTCAACAACAGTCTATAAAATGAAAATGAAATAAAATGAAATAATAATGCTCTTCTTTAATACATATAGATAACATTAATGTATCGTTTTATCGGTTTACTTTATTCTGACATAATAAACATGAGAAATAAAGCACATAAGTAATTCGAATATTTATCTTATTTTGTCAAAATAATTGTTTTGTTTAGCATTCTGAAAGTAGCTTTAATGATAGAATCTCAAAACATAAATATTTATTAATAAAGCCTTCATTTTCTGAAACCGATAAACCATTGAAGACACCACGGATGTTATGAATCATAACAGGCCTTAGATGTTTTAAAATTCTAGCTCTATGAGTTTGGATTTAAAGCCGACATCTTCGGCAGTTAGCTTGAAAAAAAAAACCTGTTTGTAGGTTATTATTAAACTTCTGGTTAACTAAAAGTTAGTAAACCAAAAAGTTAACTATGTATTCAATTACCGGCCATAAATATAATTTTTAATCTAAATTTTTATTGGCTTCCATTTGTTACAAAATAAAGCTGCTTTCAGTTAAATAAAGTGAACAATGGATAATCTCATAACAAATTTCAATTACTATACGGGTCCATCTCTCCAAATGCAATAAGATCTAGAAAATTCTAGGAATGCTGTATTACTTCTCCGTGACCTAATAAAATGTCTGTTTTCTAACTTATTTCAACCAATTTGTTGGTGAGAACTGGCAGTTTGAAATTTACAAAGTTTGAAAATTTGTGACAATATTGAAACTCAAAGCGTATTGGAATTTTCAAAAGTTTTAATATATATTTACAAGCTAAGCAACATTTTATAAGACGACGTTATCAGAACTACGAGAGTGAATAAATAACAAAGATAAATAACAGCATTGTTTCAAAACTTATTTTAGGCGATCGGTTTTGGTTCAGTTTCCAAATTAACTCCTGTGGTGCTCTCTCCACAAAAGCCCCTAGGGAAACATCTTGTAAATGCCATCAACCATAAAGTCAAGTTGGCTCAACTGCCGGAACAAACGAAGTAATTACTAGGAGGCCAGCAATTTCAGCTCTTTTAGTTTAATGTTTACGTTTAGACGAGCGTTCAATAATAAACCAAGATAGTTTGTCACAACTTGCTTTATTACCAATCGACTTTAGTAAAATTTTAATATCATCAAATTTTTAATGATATTTTTCGTTATCTTTTCTTTTCATTTGTAATATGATTCTGTTGTACTTGTACATTACACATTTTTGAAGAAAAACATGTTTTTCACCAAGAGAGGAGAAATCGATATCTCCGTTGTCAAATCAAGACAGGAGTAGAACGTTTTGCTTTGGGGAGAAATATGTCAAAAAAAAACCTAGTAAGTTTATATAATTGTCTAGTAGGCTACTGACTGCATCGTACAACTGTCTAAATTTCGTTGGTACTAAATTTAAAACTGCTGCAAAAGCTGCATTAACAATATCTTCGTATATTTAAAAAATTAAGATTCAGATTTTTTTATTTCAAGATTTCAGGCTCCGAATTAACCTCTCGGTCATTTATCGGAGACTGGCTCAATCAGAACCACATAGGCGTTTCGCTCTTACTAGAGCTCTTCAGTGTGGTATGCTGACGCCTCTAGGAGGCACTGAGTCGGCTGAATGAGCGGATGATAAACAACCCAAAAAGATAAGATGACTGCAGAAGCAAGTAGTTACATGCAGAGCCATCTATCAAAAATGTCGTGAGCTCGCTAGCCAAATAATAATAAAGTACAATAAAGTATAATATGATGCTGACACACGTGCAAGAGTTTTAATAAGATATTTAATAAATTGCACTTGACATGTTTCACAAGAAGCAAGTAGCTATTTGCAGAGCCATCTGTCGAAAAGATATTTTAAAAAATCTGTTGTGGCCAGCACATGACCTCCCGCCAATTCCATGTTTAAAATAGCAATGAGCTTTAAGTAAAGTATCACTTCCATTGATCGTTTGTAAGCAAAATCTACTTTGTTGTTCTAATACATAGAAAAGTTTGTAATACGAAATTTTGGATTATATTTTGTTATGTTTTTCCTGAAAAATCTGTGAGCAAATACCAACTTTGCAAAGTTTTGGATCATTAATATATTTTAAGAAAAAATCGTCACACACACATTATTATCAAAATCAGCACCAACTTCCTTATGCTCTAAAACGCAATCAAATTATATAGGAGTATTAAATACCAACTTTGCAAAGTTACGGATCTTAATATATGTATTTTTAGGAAAAATCGTGACACATACATTATTGTCAAAATCATCACCAAATACCTAACTTCCTTATGCTCTAAAACGCAATCTGTGTAAATTCTTCGCCGTACATTATCCATTTCGTAAATGTGTATTTGCAAACTATTATTTGACACTTTGAAATCACGTTCTTATTTGAGAGCTGTTTGAATGCTGCAAACATCAAACTAAAATCGAATTCACCTGTATATCTAATATTTATGTATGTTGGAAAATATATTATTTTTGCAAACCTTAATTTCATCACAATCATATTTAAACTACTAAATTCTTCTTAACACGGTTTCAGTGACATTTGTTTAAATATGTCAAATTTGTTATTAAAGTATTGTTTTTGTTTGACGCAGAGGCAAAGTGATGTACAAAAATAAATTATTTTATAATTCAATATTTAAAGTTATTTCAAGTTATTTACTAAATGCTTATCGTAGAATTGAAGATTGTGCCATTATATTTAATTTGTATTGGTAAAAGTTGCTAAAAAATTATATTCAATGAATTTTTTACACGAAAAACTGTTAAAAGCTTGTATAAATGATACTTCCGGTTATCCGATATACACTAAAAACTAATGAGCTCTTCCCACATTAGTATAGAATGGGTATACAAAATTTCAAATTTTTCTGATTGATAGTATTTGAGTTATCGTGTCCACATGATCCACACACACAGACACACACACACACACAGACACACACACACAGACACAGACACACACACACACACAGACACACACACACATACATACCTACAGACATCATTGTAAAAATGTTAAAATCGTATTATGGGGACATCAAAACGTGCTCATTCACTAAAATCTCTATGTGTGATTTTTAGCACGATCCCTATACCTCCCTTACCTAGGGTAGCGGGAGATAAAAATTGCACTTGACATGTTTCACAAGAGTCTCTCAATCAACCTCTCGATCATTTCATAAACTGAAATCTTGTGTAATTTTTTTAAAAACATAATTTTAAACTGTTTCATCAAGTGTGTACTTTATTATACTTTTATTAATATTTATTTATTTATAATAAATCATTCCTACAGGATAGTAATATCCCAATTACAGGAAGATTATATAAAGAAAATACAAAAATATATATGCGTAAACATTAGGTAAATAACAATAAGAAACAATATACATAATTACCTATATTACAAAGATAAATTACTTAATGAGTGATATTTCGAAACGATATGAAAGTTTTAAATTTAAATAATGAGTCTGCAAATATGTCAATATCTGATCTAAAATTGTTAAAAATTGAACATAGTTGCCGTAAAGGTGATTTTAACTCATAATTAGTTCTGGCAGTTTTACAGCTAAATATTAATTTATAACGAGAAGATAGTCGAGGAACATTAATTGAAATACGCTTCAAAATATTTGGATCATCAAAGATACAATTCATTAGTTTATAGAGAAACAAGCATGACATCATTTTTCTTCTTTGTTCAAGAGATGTAACATTAAACTCAAGAAGAAGATTGATATGGTCATAATCATAACTAGGGTATTGTCTATGGACTTTGAAATAGCAATATTTAATAAATCTTTTTTGGACAGATTCTATGGTCCTCACGTATTTAGTATAGATAGGATTCCAAATTTGTACACAATACTCAAGTTTTGACCTAACAAAAGCATAGTAGAGACATTTTAAGGTATACATTTTATTTATTATTTGGATTCTACCAAAGGTTCTTTACTGTATTTTTTGTATTCTATTTTAGAAATAAACGACATATAACTAAAAATTCTTAAAGAGTTATTTGAGAAAATTCATTTTTATAACAAAAGGTGTTAATTTCAAAGATTATTATTTTGTTAAATTCATTGAATTGTCAAAGATGCGAGTCATATTTGTATTTTTGTGATGTTAGTACTTGGGTATCGCTCAATAGCAGCTGTAGACATGTGTTTCGCTCTTATTAGAGCTCATCAGTACAGCATAGCTAGTAAATAGATGGACATTAACTAGAGAGAGAAATTAGAACATTTTTCTAGTTTTTATACCTTTACGCTCACGATATATGTATATTATTTTCGTGTATTTCCCTTGGGGTCCAAGTAACGGGTCTGGTGGGTTATAAATTACCGCCGTTGCGACGTTGTATTTATCCACAAATCCGTGAAAATGCTGACCGAAACAACAAATGTGTATTTGGCTGCTTACTAGTGCTGTTACAATTTGTCGGTTTTATAATTACTACCTCTAGTGTCCGTCTATTGTACTGATGAGCTCTAATAAGAACGAAACACGAGTCTACAGCTGCTATTGAGCGATTACTCTACGAACAACATTTTTCTAGTTATTATTAACTGAAAAATTTGCTCTGAACTAGTTTAGAACACTTGCAAATTCCCAAACCACATTTTTACCACTTCAATGGATATTACTTAATCAGAATTGAACAAAACTTGTAATGATTTTGAAATTCATTTGGTGTAAAATCGTCCACGGAAAAGTCATTCATAAACGTTGATTTCAGCGCCAACATTCTAAAACACTGTCTACAGTTTAAAACAGACTATAGTAATGAGAAAATTAGGTTATGTTACAGTTTTTTTTAAAAAATAAATAAATTTAAGTCTTTGTAAGTTTAGATAAATCGACAACGCGTTGTTGAGAATTTTGAGGATTTTCTTTGCTGCGTTTAAATTACGCGTCTTACTCTTGATGTAAAACATACTATTATTTTAATGTTCCAACTTTACAAGAACATATCGTTTCATATATGTAATACGCAAGTACTTGAAAATGCTTCCCTTTTATATTCTGTATCTTTTATGTGAAAATGTTGCTATTTTTCTTTACATTTCGATGTAATTTTCCGCTTCAGAAATGGTGAAACTCGTAACAGATCTATACTTGCAATTTGGTTAGAAATGAGAAAAACGTAAAAAACATTTATTATACCCTTCTCTATATGCGTACATTAAAATCATTCCATACTTATAATAATAACAATAATTTATTTCTTTCATTTATTTGCATATATTTATGTTATAAGGAAAATACTCCAGTAAGGATACGGTAGTTTTGTTAAAACAGTTACATCGTACTTTTGTTAATTTTTATTAACAAAATATACATACACATTTGTTCACTCTCTACTGAATTTTTTTTGAGATTTTTTGTACAATGTGTATAAAACTGAATGTACAAACACTTGTAATGTATTTTGTATCCAGAAGTAGAAAGAGCTGTACACAGGCCTAGTTCTGCAAACATACTTTCAACTAGAGGTATTTATACATAACATATTTAATAGGATTAGAAATATTAATCTATTTTAAAATGTTTTTAACCCTCAGACACGAGTACTTTAACTCTGTAGTTATATTGCACTCTTCTTTAAATATATTAAATTAAATTTTCTATGAAATTTCTTTCCAACAAAATTCAAGCTCAAATAAAATACCTAATATTAATATCTGGGATTAAAAATACTTGGGCAACTTATATGCTTAACATATATATCAATAATATATGTAAATAAAATAAAACTAATAATAAACTACAAATAAATAAACTGCATTAATACGCATGAATTATGAATTCATAACATCGTTTCTTTATTCACTGCGGAATTGCAGATGAAATTCGTCATACCGTTTCTAATTACCGCGCACTATCCATTGTAAATTCATGGCATGCATCGGCTTTGACTACCGATAGATTTTACGAATTCCGAAGGATCAGTAGTGAGGGTCTAACGAAATGTTTTTAGGTTATATTTTTGACATTTGCGTTTGTTTCGTGCTCGCGGGTGTAAGGTTATGCAAAAAAGTCTGAAATGCATTTTAAAATCCAGATGTGAATAAACACTAACTATATTTTCCACATAGTTTTTAATTTTATTGTGTCCTTAAAGTTTTTCTTATTATCATTATGAATTCCATATCACTGCTGCTATTGCTGTCATCAAATTCTTCATTGTTCGATGAAGAATCTGATGACTGCAATAGAGCGACAGTTCTTTTATAGTTATTAACGTCATTAGGCCGATATAAGGCAAAAAAAACGAACGCGACTGAAGTTTATAATCAGTCGAGTTCGTTATTTGCATATCGGCCGCGAGGCGTTCAAGATAACAAGCGAAAACTATTGGAAATTTATTCACTAAACTAAAAACCAAAATTGCAACTGAATATCAATCTGGCGTGGTCTACAAAATACCTTGTAAGGATTGTGTGGCCCAATATACGGGACAAACAAAACGTTATCTAAAAACTAGATTAGATGAGCACAGGAGAAATTGTTTTTCGCAAAGAACAAAACAAGTAACGGGGAAATGTGCTCTGGTAGACCATGCTATAAAAAATAATCACGAGTTTAAATTTAATGAAACAAAAATACTGGACAGGGAAAAAATCTTAATAAACGGTTGACACTAGAAATGCTACACGTACAGCAGGATAAAAATAATGTTAATTTCAGGACTGATACTATGTACATTAGTAAAATATACACCAACGTCTTAAAACATAGCTTAAAAAATCTGTTGTGGCCAGCACAAGACCTCTCGCTATTTCCATATTACGCTATATAAGTATTGAATTGCACTTCCCTTTCAAACCGTCATTTTATAACAAAAAAATACAGAACTTTACCCAAATACTGTTTTTTATTGTATTTAACATGTCTTCTGCAACATATAGTTCTAATTATATCTATTTTTCATTGTATGAGGAAGTTTCTAAATGTCACAAATTCTTCCAATTCATTAACCAGATTGGCGGTATTTCTGATGGATATATGCATTTTACCACAATTTTACCTATAATTTCAAATATTTAATTAATAAAACAATAAGAAAAATTAAATATACTTCCCAGAAAAAGCTATCAGAATGTCACTAAAACTGTTGATATTTGACAATGACATGTGTCATGTTATAAACATTGGAATTTGTCAACTGGTTTCCTTAGTGCCTTGGCCTCTGCGATTAGTATACTCTATAAATTATAGAGTCTTTATCTCTAAATCTATACAAGATATAATAAAATTTTTAAGTGTATTAGATGGAGAATTGTATGTTCTTCAATATTTAATAAAAAAAACTCCCAAAAAATTATATTTAGAAGAATTTTTCTAAGAAACTACTACTTCCGGTTGTTCAATTGTTACCAAAACCTTTTCAGCTCTTCCCAGGAATGTCAGATTGAGGAAACTGCAGTTAAATATTTTTTAAGTCTTATAGTTTTTGAGGAATCGTGACTACAACATCCAGACATACATACATACACACACACACACACATACATCCACACACACACACACACACACAGACATCATTTTAAAAATGTTATAATCGGATTCTAGGGTCCTTAAATCGTGCTTATTCAATAAAATCTGGATATGCGAATTTTAGCATGAATCCAATACCTCTCTTAGCGAGAGGTAAAAATAAGGATAAAACTTAATCATAAAATACATTTTTCTAATCCTTAAAAATAATTTTTTTTTCATTAAAAAACAAATTGCACTAAAATAAATTTAAAATATTTTACTTAATTAAACAATAAAAAACCTTGACTTTAGTAAGTGTGTTAACTTGCTAATACTTTACTTAAGTAGTTCCATGGGTGTGGTTCACGTAGAACATTTGTTCTTAGTTTTTTATAAAAGTTTTATATAATTTATTTTATTTATTTTTTTATCTTTTGACGAAATCCATGTGCTTTATGTTGCACTTACGTTTTCATTTTTTTGCCATGTATCTAAAATTTTCTTAATTCTCATGGACCTAAGTAATTTATAATTTTTGTTATTTCTGATTATTAAATTGTAATGTTTTGTAAATACTGTTCAGCTCCTGAGGAAGGTTCATGTGGAGCTCGAAACCGGTCGACCCGAAAATTTAAAATAAAATTTTGTGACTGCAATCCAGAAATTTTTATTACCTCATAAAATTTAAACATTTAGGAATAATAAAATTCTTGTATATCTGTCATACTTAACAACTTTTTTGGTTAATTTATAAATTCTCCTAGACAATAGTCCATCAATATGCTGTTATTTTTCTAGCAACACCTGGGGGTCTATTCTAATTCATAGCCACATGTGCTATCCGCTATCCGCTATATAAATTCCACTACTAACCAACAGGGGGTCTAGTCTAATTCATAGCCACATGTGCTATCCGCTATCCGCTATATAAGTTCCACTACTAGCCAACAGATGGGGGTTCCCATCCCGCTATCTGACTTGAATCCATCTGTTGGCTAGTAGTGGAACTTATTAATATTGCCAGATGTCAAGTTGACAAGTAGTTCGGCTTTTCAATTTTGTGATCAAATACTTGTGTTCGTGTGTTTTATCAATAATATTTAATTAATATCTATATATTGTAAGTATTTATTTAAATTATAATAATTATTTATAATTCTAACAAATAGCACATGTGGCTATCCGACTTAAATCCATCTGTTGGCTAGTAGTGGAACTTATACAGCGGATAGCGGATAGCACATGTGGCTATCAGACTTGAATCCATCTATTGGCTAGTAGTGGAACTTATATAGCGGATAGCGGATAGCACATGTGGCTATGAATTTAGAATAGACCTCCTGATCCTTAATTGTAGGCGACTGTTATAAAAAATAGCGGTCTAGGTCGTTATTTCTATCTTTTCATTTTTGTTTTTAGTCCTGTTGTGTCATAATAACAGTATGGTATTACGAAAACTATAAAACTTTCCATTGTTAATTGGTGGTTAACTGTCAGTTAATATTTAAGGTTAGAAAATTCATAGCATCAGCAACCCGTTTCTTTATTCGATCACAGCGGCTATCTATCGGTCCATCAGCTATTTGCGCATGAATAGTTGTTGAATAAAGAAAGTCGCCTTATGTAGGTGTAAACGAATGACCATGTGAAGTCTTTTAGGCAACAAACAAATGATTTCACTGAAAAACGAATGAACAATAATAAAGAATGTATTAGGAAGGTACATGGCTTGAAAAGTTCGTACCTCACTATTTAAGAAAGTTAAAGTTACGAACAATGTTTAATGGACTGGCATCTGTCAGACACATACACATCTGTTAGACGCCACGCGGGTAATAAAAAGTTAATCATTTGTTTATAACTTTCAACTTATATCGTCACATCTAGGAAAACGAAAATTCTAAATTTAGTAAATAGGAAAACAATACACTGGTCTGTGAATATAACCATTAATTTTCAGATTATTATTATTATCCAAATAACAAAATGAACTTTAATGCATTTAAATCGACCGCATAAAAATCAGTATCAGCCATGTTTGTGGCGTGCTACACACTGACAAATACTATTGGCTAATGGCGCTAGCTGGAGCGTTTCTCATCTCCTCTATGTTCGAGTTGGCAGGTATGTTCTTGTTCTTGTAGTATGGGTCTAATATTTTAATGTACAGATTAATATATTAAAAAATCTGATATGATCAACACATTACCTCCCGCTTTTTAATTGTTATTGTAACGGGCGGGTTGTGTAGAAATTCTTTATTTAAATACACTAGCTTTACAATAAAAATGTCAATCAATTACATACTTGACAGCTAACAACAAACTGTCAAACATCTGACTTCTTCTACGCCTACGCATCGTTACATTATTAATTTACCTACATATTTACCAATCCTGCAAACTATATTAATTTCCTTTGCATATATCTATTGCTTTACATGATCCATTTCGTTAATGTGTAGTTGTAAACTAATATTTGAAGCTGATAACATGTGCTTATTCACAGCTGTTTTATTTTTAGTGCTGCAAACATATCAAATTTATATCGGATCATCCTGTACTTCTAATATTTATGTATGATGGAAAATATATTATTTTTACTAACCTTAATTTCATTAGACTCAGTACAATTTTCTTAACATGGTTTCATTATTAATTTTAATGTAATTGCATCCTGACAGTGACATTTGTTTAAATATGTCAAAATTATTATTAAAATATGTATTTGTTTGACGCATAGGCAAGATGATGTACAAAAATAAATAATTTTATAATTTAATATTTAAAGTTATTTCAAGTTATTTACTAAATGCTATTATCGTAGAATTGAAGATTGTACCATAAAAAAATATATTCAATGATTTTTTTTACTAGAAAAACTATTAATGAAAGCTTGTATAATTGAAAATGATACGTCCGGTTATCCGATATACACTAAAAACTAATGAGCTCTTCCCACCTTAGTATAGAATGGGTATACAAAATTTCAAAATTTTTTGATTGATAGGATTTGAGTAGCGTGTCCACATGATCCACATACACACGCACACAGACACACACACGCGCGCGCGCGCACACACACACACACCCACACACACACACCCACACACACACACACACACACACACACACACACACACACACATACATACCTACAGACATCATTGTAAAAATGTTAAAATCGGATCCTGGGGACATCAAAACGTGCTTATTCACTAAAATTTCTATATGCGATTTTTAGCACAATCCCTATAACTCCCTTACCTAGGGTAGCAGGAGGTAAAAATGAAAAAAAAACTTGTAAACCCTTATTATTTACTTTCAGTACCCTAAGATTAATTCTATATATTCATTCACAACAACAACAATTCTTTAAAAACTTAATTAGCTAAATTAAATTTGTCTTTTGTTTTATTAAGTTATACTGAGTATTGTTGCTCATACCCTGTCTTGTTTATTCAATTATAACTTGATATTAATTTGAAAATTAATTTTTAGATAATTCGAAAAGAATATATTTTTACTCAAAACGACCTGGAACTTTATAATGTTTTTGATAAAAAGTGTAACAAAATGCTTTTTGTAAAGGCGAAACAGGAAAACGTGTTTTTGCTTTATGTATTAAGCTTTATAACAATACCGTGGATTGTTTTGTGCGAATTGTAAATAATATATGAGTAATAAACTTAACATACAAAGACGACTGTAATATAGAGAAATAAAATTGCATAAAACAAAGTGCATATACTTGTACATAGAACAACAGAAATGTACTACCAAAGAAAATAAAAAGAAAATAAAATACACGGATCAGGAAAAATTCCAAGAAGTTGCTTGAACTTTTCAGAAGATATTATTTGTAATAAAAAGAAAAAAAAACGCAATTATATTGTTAACGTACTTGTTTCTATTTTATATAACATTAAAAACAAGTATCATTAGGCAATCTGTTAACGTACGAGTCCAGTTTGGAAAACAAGCCGCGAGACTAGTTTCACAAGGACGAGTGTGTTAACAGGCCTTATAAAACATGTGTTTTATATTATTTTTTCTATAGAGGTAATTTTACAATAAGATTTAAAAAAAAAACTGCGAGTTGCAAAAATATGACTTGGTGTTTTTTGTCAGTTATGTTGGTAGCGCTGTTCGCTAATAATTAAAATTTCACATTGACAGTTTGTTCATTGTGTATTGTGAATTTTATCTGATTGTATACTTTAATACATTGTATCAAACAGTACGCTTATAGATCTTCTTAACGACGTGTTTTATGTCCTTTTATAGACTTATAACACCGAAATAGTAAAATCATCGACCTTTAAACTAATGGACCAAGTGTCTCCTATTCCTTTATTGTTAGAATATTGTTCCAACATAGAAACATAGAAATATATATTCTGTCCTTCAACAGTACAGAAGTTCTCAGTTAAAGTATACTGCGCATGCGTTCTTACTCATTGTACATCTTTTTCAGTCATATGTAAACCTCTATACATCGCTCTCTATCACTATATAGTTGTCAAAATCTACATTTGACGTTTCGTAACTGTTTGTGTATTATTTGCTTTTTTGGAGAACATTTACAATTATTTCTGTCAATATATACGTGTATGTGTTGTGAGGTGTGTATGTGACAAAATAATGGGGAAACGGTGTATTTCGTGCAGTCAGCAGTACGTACGAGGTCCAGCTGTGTCATTTTATATGTAAGTTCTTATTAATTATTACTTGCCCCCTATAATATAGTATGTTTGTAATATTGTATTAAAAATATATAATGAATCTAATTATGCACAAAATTAAATCTGTACTCTTAGCGATTATGCACCAAGTACAAGTTAGGGACAAATCAAATTTTTTATTTTGCTGCGTTTTCTTAATTCCGTACTGTTGAAGGGTAGAGATACTGTGTCTGCACCGTTATAGCGGGACAGGCGTTTCGCTCGTACGCTGCGTCTATTAGTTTAAAGGTCGATGAGTAAAATGTACTTATTATATATCTTGGCAAACTAGATTCTTACATCTTACAGCTTAGACTTTTAATATTTTTGTTATATTTATTTAAGTTATTCATTATTGTAATATTACAATTTAATTTATTTCTATGCTTTGAAATTAAAAAAAAATCTCATTAAATTTTCTTAAATTTCATTTCGAGAATTTTGAGTTCATTGTTTTGTTCTAAAATAGAATACCAAGAATACAGCGAAGAACCCTCGGAAGAACACCAGCAAATTTTTCATGCAGTTTTTGGGCAAATGTATTATATTTACCGCTCTTTTAGCATATATAACTATTAACAGAGCTGTCAAAAAATATTAATAAAATAAAATTTTATATTATTATGATTTAAAAAGGGGATGATTTTGAATAAAATAGTATACATATCTTGGTGGAAGTTTCATCACAGCCTCGCTCAGTATTTATCCTCGAGGCTTCGCCCCTCGGTGTAACGTATGTAATAAAATTTATGAGAAAAGGTTTGACATCTTCAACAAATAGAAAGAATTTTCATTAAAACGTTGACACAAGGCGATATTCCTATAAAGTTATGAAATATATAATAAAACTAATTTTACAACACTGATAGCTGACCATCATCTACAATGCGACGTAGCTTTTTATTACCTTGTCTCATTTGTTTCTGAACTATGTTAAATCTGCTCCTTGGATTGTTAAAAATATTTTTTCTGTATCTGTTATTCGTTCCATGCCATTATTGTATAATTTTCTGTTAAGAAATGCCCCAAAAATCTTTAATTTGTCGCGCCTTATAAACATTTAGGGGATTATACTCTCTCTTTGTTTTCTATAAATTGTTGGCTCCTTTATGCTCTGCATCATCTGGAGATTCACTCAAGCTGGGCCGCAGTCTATTCGGTTAAATTATTTCTTTTTTCTTAAATATTTAAGAAAGTAGTGACGCCTATACTCATATACGGAGCTGAAACATGGACATTAACGCAAAGACAAAAAGAAAAAATTACGGCTATCGAAATGAGATTCTTAAGAAAAATAGAGGGAAAAACAAGACTGGACAGAATTGAAAACACAACCTACAGACAAAACTTAAAAGTAAAAGCAATAGAAGATAAGATAGCAGAAGGACAGATGAGATGGTATGGGCATGTAGAAAGGATGGGAGAGGAGAGAATAGTTAAAAAAGTGTTTTAAGCAAAAATTGGAAGAAAGAAACCACGAGGACGACCAAGAAGAACGTGGCTGGAAGAAGTAAAGGAGGCAGCGCAAAGAAGAGGTCTAACTTGGGAAGAAACGAAGACAGCAACACAAGATAGAGCAGAGTGGAAAGAAATATGGAGAAGACCAACGAACCAGAACTCAACCCCCTCCCCCGCAGGCCGGGGGAACGCCTTACACCCGTGAGGGTAGAAAGGTGCAGGATTAAGTAAGTATTTCTTTTTTGAAATTTTAAATCACTTCTGCCCAAAGTTCTGCTAACAATCATCTTTAAAATTCTAAATTACCGAGTTAATTTGCGAGATAATGTTATCTTTGACTTGAGCACTTTGAATGAGTCTGCTGATTCGATTTAGGACAAAAGTACAGGTCGCCCACTTTTTAGTAAATTAATACGTACTACACTTTCTTCACCTTCGCGTACAGTTCGGTAAATAGCAGTCTGTCCAATATTTTGATCCCCTAAGACGTTAACAATTTCAGGTTTCAGCTACCTGTCCAACTAACCTATAGATAGATTTGCGTATTTCAAGTTTGTATAACATCTGTCAAAACTGTTTTTGGCAATTTTAACATGGTATATTATAAAACAACTATTATGTATTTATTATGTCCAGAGGCAACTTAAGTGACAGATCGTATTGGCCGTTTTCTCGAAAAATATAATGTCAAAGTTATTTATCAGCTAACAATGAAAACGCAAAGTGTTCTTAGATCAGTAAAAGACAAGCATGGCCCACTATCCCTGCCAGGTGTCTACAGAATTCCATGTAACTGTGGCAAAGTATACATTGGAACAACAATGAGCTTACAGCGAGAAGCAATAGAAATTTATAAACACCCGAATAATTTTAATCGGAAGGAAAAAGGTATAAGAATTAACAGAGCTTGGATTCCTGCTTTAAAGAAAACAATAGCTAAAGATTCCAAAACTTTTGAAAAATAAAAATATCGATCATTAAAATTTCCAGTCAAAACTATCTAAGCTCAATTTGTCAAAAATACATCAAATATTGACATTAAATCTGTCATTTTTCAAGAAAAAGATAATTTTTGAATGTAAACACTCAAAAAACCTCTGATGATGCCTAACACATTGTTGGGAGAAACGTTAGGTGTTATATCTAAAAGACCATGGCCCAGAAACCCGAAAAAGTTCCAACCCAAAGGCAACTTGTTTAGACCTTTTTTAGTTTAAAAAATTGTAGCGTAAAATGTATCTCAAAACTTCTGTATACACATTACATACATACGCCCTCGGCTACAATGAAACATCC
The DNA here is from genome assembly GCA_943142095.1 of Ophonus ardosiacus. Lineage (NCBI taxonomy): Eukaryota > Metazoa > Arthropoda > Insecta > Coleoptera > Carabidae > Ophonus > Ophonus ardosiacus. The sequence continues at coordinate 40,833,191 of OW964831.1, read as the reverse complement.
CTCCTCGGGTGTAATATACTATTGTTTCCAGTTCCCACAAATACACTCGTCTGAGAGAAATATGCGTTAAGACAGCTGTCACTGCAAATGCAATTGTTAATGCCGTACTGAATTATACTCGTATATACAGAACTTTCTTGATAAATTTTTCACACTTGAATGGTTGTTTCGGTGCATTAGAGAAACAAACACTCCAGAACGGAAACCTTTGAGAAATAAATTCAAGGAGTATATTTCTTCCGGTAAACTAGTTTTGATTAATTAGTGTTCAAAGTTGTTGCAAAATTATATGCACTTGATTGAAACTGTATACCTACCAAAGTTTGCAGTCACTGATCCGTGCCTACTTTATCATTTGATATCTAATATTATTTTTATTAATTGAAATCTCAATTCGTCTCAGTTCACTTTAGTAGTGACAGTACGCACTTTATAATTCTATCAAACGTGGCATTTGTTTTCTCTTTTCGCCACGAAGCGAAAATTTGATAGTATGCGTATCTCAAAATATTCGCCTGCACGACTCGAGGCGAAAATGTCAAAGTAACGTCATTATTTTTCCACAATTCTATTCAAAGCCAATTTATATATACTTTATACCTTTATTATATACAACTGTCATAATATTTTTTAATTTAATAGTATAAAATCAAAAAATTCCGAAACAAAAAACGAATATAGAATTCTACAGTGCATGCTACCAAGATTCGTAAAAGTAAAATCGTATTCTCTTGCTTTCTATGATATACAGTAGAATCTCACTTACGCACACACTTATGCGCTAATATGAACATCTCGTTAATGTGAACGCTAAATATTTTCAATTGTAATCCAGTAATGTGAACAGCGCATAATTCGATAATGAAAACAATTCTTTCTAGCTAATTTCTCTTTAATTCTACGGGTTTCTCCGAATTTTATAGCTAACGTAGAATTCTTAATAACAAAGCGTGCGAACATGTTCTCTTGTTTTGATTGAGATTTATCAGCGGTGGTGTGTGCAAGTAGTGAAAATGGCCGAAATTAAATCAAAGTGTTTACTATCCCTACATGAAAAAGCAAAATTGCTTGAAGATTATGAAAAAAGTTTGAGTGTTACAGCCTTATCAAGAAAATACGGTATAGCAAAGTCAACAGTGTCAAAACAGTCAAAATGAGTCTACTACCATCGTTGAGTTTTCAAAAATTGATGTTGAGGAATGGAATATAGATACAAGATACCCTAACCAAAGAAAACAAAACCGATGCCGATGAAGATGAAGATGACGACGATGATGAAGAACTACTTGATGATCAGACTATTCAAGTGAATGAAACAGTGTCACATTCAGATGTTATCAAAGCACTAGATTTGAGTTTGCAATGGGCAAAAAATAACGGGTTAAGTACGGAAGATATACCTACTTACTTTAAAACGAGTTCAAGAAACATCAATTTTATTAAACTCAGATATCAAAAAAACTCAAACTAAAATAACGAATTATTTTTCTAGTAGCCCTTTGTGAAATCTTTGTTGAATAAATGAACATGAACATATTCGATACTATGAAAACCCCGGTTTATTCTACTGTAATATATAATGTGCGTGTTACCATTTCAGATAAACTCAGAAAATTGTTGTTCTTTTTGTTATAAGTGAGATAAGTGGTATTGGATTCACATCCCCCCTTATCCACATTGCATCATCCGTGAAATAACTAAAAACGATCTGAGCTATTCAGTTCAGTGGAAGAGTAATGATGTGAGACGAAATGTCAATTTGTAGATTATAAATGTATTATAAAAGTTTGATTATCGTGAATGAAGAATTACTCTTTCCTCTCTCTATATTTAAAATTTTGTACTTTTCCCATACATCTCAGTTGTGGAATAAAAAATCTGATGTGATCACATAACATATCTCTGGATATTTAACCACGCAGTATAAATAAAGCAATCATTATGTTCAAATATTTTGACATTCACTCATAACAATCTTTATTATACCTACTTTCAGTTTGACCTTCATCGTTTTCAAAAAAGTAAGTTCCGATAACGCCACTCGATCACAGTGCGCACCAAACAGTCTCAATTGGGCATGTAATGTTATCTCGAGAATCACATGAAGATTTTCCTCTGCCCATATGTGGTAATTTTGCTCATTAACATACCCAAAGAGGTTAAAATATGCTCCTTCAAAGAAAAAGATTTTCCTTGAAAAATCAGCATCAACTTCCTGGTGCTCCGAAACGCACTCTGTTTAAATTCTTCGCCATACATGATCCATTTCGTTTGATTTATAGTGCTGCAAACATGGCAAACTTAAATCGGATCATTCTGTACATCTAATTTATGTATGATGGGATATGTATTATTTTTTCAAATCTTAATTTCATTAGAATTAAATATATGACTTCTACGTTCTTTTTAACACGGTTTCTTTATTAATTTTAATGTAATTGCTTCCTGACAATGACCTTTGTTTAATTATGTCAAAATTGTTATTAAAGTATTATGTTTTTGATTGACTCATAGGCAAAATGATGAATAAAAATAAATTATTTTATAAATTTATATTTAAAGTTATTTACTAAATGATATTATCGTAGAATTGAAGGTGGTACCATTATATTTAATTTTATATTCACTGTTTTTTTTTTTTTAAGAAAAGCTGTTAAAAGCTTGTATAAGTGATATTTCCAGATATTATCAAATTGACACATATTTTAATCTAGTAAAACACCAATTATTTGGCATCGCACTCTTTGATTTAAATAAAATATTGCAATGATTGGATTATTTCAGTTCTTTTAAAGATGAAATAATAATTTTATTGTCAAAATTTAATCAAAACTAAAGATTATAATTTAAACCTTAAAAGACTAATCAAAATATAACAGAAATTGAAACTGGCAATTAATAGATTAAATTTCATCTATTTACGAATTATTTTCAATTGAAATATTATTGATATTTAATTTCTCGTTATTGTAATTTAATATAATTATATTAAAATCAATGTTTGATTATTTAAGGGATTATAATTACCCCTTTTTTATTCATAAAATTTCGTTCATTGTCAACAAAAATAAACATTAATGCACAAAACAAAAATATGAAATAACTGTTTTTCATTCTGAACAGAACAACTTTCATTGTAGTGAGAAGTAGAGCTTGGAGGAAACTGTGATAATGGCCTGTAAATGAAACTTTGTGATAAATCAGCTTATAATTTACATATACATAAACTACATTTTATTTATATTGTACTATTTCGTACTTACTAATTGTGCGACAGGATCTTTACACAGGAATTTCATTATCAACATTAGTTGTTTCATGAGCCCAATTTTTATGTTAATTTCTTTAAAATCGTTTTCATTTAGCGAAATAAACAAATTCATTAATAAGTTCTTCTGAATATCAAGTTTGTTTAACAAAATATTTGTCTTTTAAGAATTTAATTACGAAGTAAAAAAATTAAATCGCAGTGAAACTCCGACTCCGAGTAAATCTACGACTAATATTTTGTTTACAGAAATACTCAAATCAGTATAAAATTTTAACTAAACTTGTAGTTTATTGACGAGTTTAACTTGAAATCTTAAAGGCTACTGTGTTTGTACTGTATTTTATGTAAATATTTATCGTTACTTACCTTCAAATTTTCATCATCTATTCCTACTTGTATAAAGGTTTTCAATTCTTCAACATTCATACCTATTTCAGTAAAAATAAAAAACTGCAAAATAAACTTAAATATTGCCAAAAGCGTTGTAAAAACAATAAACAAGAACCAAGCAGAAGGTCAAGCCAGCTAGCTTGTTCGTACTAGTTCAAGGATTTGTTTATAGTACAGTAGTGGGGTAATATAATATTAATAAATATATTGAAATTATACATATAAGGGGTTGAATTTTATACGAGCCCTAATCCATATTAGTTGGCCTAGTCGCTAAAAAATTATTTTATTTAGCGTATATATAATACAAATCACAACTAATGTAATTATCGTTATTTTTTTAATATTTATACTATACGAGCATATATTTTGTGATTCTTGTGCTACATAGCAAGATATATTTTCTGAAATATTTTGTTGTTTTAATCTCAAACGTAATAATTCATAGCTTTACTAACAAGACAAGAATAACAAAGTTTGAAAAGAATTGACGTCATTAATTTGTAAGAGTTTAGAAGTAAGACACCATAAAAAATTACGGCAAATTTCAAGAATAATATTTTAAGTTAGGCTGGACTAAAATATTGTTTTTGCCCTCCTGAAGTGAAATGGGAACTTTACAATTGTATACACAGCAAGTGTAACCTACATTTTACGCTTACTGTGTTGTAACTTGTCTAACTATGCGGTAAAATAATCAAAATACACTGGGCGTTTATGGGCATTTAGAAAAGAAATCATCTTTACTATAATAAAGTTCATGTAAAAAAGTACTACCTACTTAAGTTATTTTTTTACTTTAACATTTCCTATATTTAAAATAATTTATATAAACCAAACTCACGGTAGCGACATCTGTCATTATTGTAAAAATCCGCCGTTACCGACATAGTCACCGATCGATATACCTGTCAAATACGCGAGCCTTGCTGAAATGTCAAATATCGACACGTACCTATTATTTATTACGAAGAAAACATGAGCAAATAAATATATTATCAGTTATAAACAACGTCCATTATTACAGATAAATTTTTGCTAGAAGAAGTAATCTACTGAAGGTAAGTAAAATCAAATTTGGAAATTGACTTAACCCCAGTATTTTAAACTAACTTTTTTCAGAAGTACAATCTATCTCATTGAAAAAAGTGATTTTCATTATCGTCGGCCAAAAAATTTGATACAAATCTCGTGCGTGAAGTATTTTACAGCGCTCCAGCTAATAAGGCACTCGCCTTAAGGGCTCGTGCCTTAAACAAAGCTGTCGCGCTGTAAAATACAACTTACACTCACTTGAATGTAAATAACTATTAATCTGCAAAAGATTAAAATTTTCAATCTCCTTCTCTGAGAGTATAATGATATCTTCCCACAGTAGAGAATGGGTATACAAAATTTCAAAAATTTCTGATTGATAGTATTTGAGTAATTGGGTCCACGCACGCACACACATTTTTTCGGAGGGGTTTTTAAATTACCTCTATATTTCAGAGTGGTAAATAGGACTTTAACATATAAAATCGTATTTTCTAATTTCCTGGTTACCTATTTATTTTAAGTAAAAAAGTATCTAATAGAAGGTGTAGATATTGAAATTCTTTATCGGAGCCAATAAGTAAAAATTATTTAGCATACGTTGTAACGGTAGAAATTTGGTATGAAAATGTCGAAAATCACCCCAAAAATAGTGGAATTGAAACAAATGAATTAACAAATATTTAACGAATAGACCATTCCAGAATGACGTCACCTGCCCTCCACAGGAGTGATTTTAACCTCACTTTTGAATATTTTTAAAAATTATTTAATTATATATCTTATGATAAATATCGAGAAATTTTGATTTTGATACAATTCATTCATAAAATTAAACCATAATTTTTTCCATGGCTCCATCATTGAGTAAATTATGTATGAAATTTATTTCTGACAGCTTCCCCTCACGAAATTTATTTGTTCTAGATTGATCTATTACCCGACAAGTTAGGTTAGTTTATTTTTATTGGGTAATTTCTGCAATTTCTCGTCAACTGGAGCAGAAATTACAAATAATAATTCACTCTATAATCTGTGCTGACACCCTACTAAAAAACTATACTTTCTCAATTAAAAGGTGCACAAGCAAACAAGTAGATACTCTTCGATAGTTCTTTTTAACATTGATATATCACCTGAATCAACACCAAACTCAAAAATACTAATATACACGGTAATATATAAAAACTTTGTTAACAGTTTAAAATTATTTCCTGAACAGAATTCCGACATACGTAGCCTTATGTCGTCGAAAATGCAAAATCTGTTTTTTTTTTGTGATTGTGAAGTGAATAGTAATTATCTTTGAGTGAATTGGAAATACCAGATACTTTACATAACTTTACTATTAATTTAAATTCATTAAAACGTTCCCTACTAATTCCATTTAAATAGTCTCATTGCAAATGCAGAATTTTGTCTACTTTCAAGCTTTATTTATATATATATTTATACGTCAAATGCACTTCGTTACTTGAAAAGTGTCAAAGTTTATTTCCATGAGTATGTAAATTAATTCTAAAAAATCTGTTGTGACCAGCACAAAACCTTCCGTCAATTCAATGTATTTGTACAAATCAGATACCAAAAGTTCCTTGGAAAAGATTTTATATATCCTGTAAAATTGTAACACGAACACACTATTTTTTACAAATTCCATATTGCAAGTTTCTTTGAAAAGATTCTATAAAACCAATATAATTAGAACACAAATGTACATTCTGTAAATTGTACTTCACACTTCCTCATTCCTATACAACGAATCTTTTAACAGTTCTTCCTCTCTCAAATATTCTGCTACACAGTCCTTCCATTTTCTCTTTGGCCTTCCTCGTACTCCCGGCATTGTAACTACAAGTCACTTGCGAAGGACACTCTGCCACTTATGTTACTTTCTGATCCAATGCTTTCCACTTTGGTTTTGCACTTGACACTGACATCTGTCAATTAGAATTTTTTGAATATACATATCTGTTGTTTCCATAATTTTTTCAAAGCAGACTGATTTTTGAAAGTTAACCTCTCTTAATCTCTCTATAACTCTATATTTATTGAATATGAAGGAAAATGTATAATCAAATATTACAGAGAATAAAATTTTCTTTCATATTAATGACCATAAAATGTCGAAAAATGGTATTTAACTGGGTTTTTTCCAGAAAAACTGTTAAGATCTTCAAATAAGGGTACTTCCGGTTGACAAATTATAACCAAAATCTAATCAGCTCTTCATATGGTTGTAAAGAAGAGGAATATGAAAGAATCATAATTTTTAGAATTGTAGTTTTGGAGTTATCGTCGGAGAAAAATTTGTCACACACACACACACACAGACACACACACAGACACACACACAGACACACACACAGACACACACACATACACACATACAGACATCATCTTAAAAATAGTACATTCGTATTGTAGGGACCCTAAAACGTGCTTATACATTAAAAACTCACCATCGAATTTTTTGACCAAAAACAATACCTTCCTTTTGACGGAAGGTAAAAAGAACATTATTGACAGCTATATTTTTGCCTCATCAAAATTTTATTGACCCTAAAATTATATAAAAATACAAACTTCATTACTGTCTGCCACAGCCTGCTTATGGAAATTTTATGAATATTTTAATAATTGTCTCGTTAATGTCTTTTGAGTACTTGGCTTAATAAACTCTTTAATTATTCCAACAAAGTTTTGAATTATGTTAATGAACTAAAGAAATTCTCCAACAAAACATTATAAGCTAATATTTTCTCATTATGTTGTTTACATTTTGTGTGATATCATTATTATTTACATAAAATACATTTTATGTTGCAGTAGTTATGATTCCTCAAAGATATAATGCTTTGCTTAACGATATTTAGTAGACAATATATTATCATGAATAATAAGCTTGGCAGATACTGATTAAATTCCTCCTTATTAATATTATTGTGTTACTTGTGTCCTATGATTGAAAGTTTTAGTTTATTATCATCAGTTTATTGTTAGCCTATCGTTCTATATTAACCGAATTCTCTTATGTCCAGTTTCTCCAGAGTACTTAAGTATTAAGTCGTTGTTTATTCCTAAGTTCCATCTTAAACTGTTGCACCACCTAAAAATATCAAAATGTGAGACGAAAGTAGCACATGTATGTCAAAAGAAATCTTTTGTGGCCAAGCACAAGACCTCTCGCCATTTCCATTTTTTGTTATATAAGTATTGTACCTATTGCACTTCGCTATAAAACTATCGTTTTGTAAAAAAAATAAAGAACTTTACCCAAATATTGTTTTTTATTGTATATAACATATCTTCTGCACACATACAATTCTAATTATATCTATTTTTATTGTATGAGGAAGTTCCTAAATGTCAGAGATTCTTCCAATTCATTAACAAGATTGGCGGTATTTCTAATGGACATATGCAGGTTACCTACAATTTGAAATATTTAATTAATAAAACCATAAGAAAGATTAAATGTACTTCCCAGAAAAAGCTTTCAAAATGTAACTAAAACTTTTGATTTTTAACACTGACATCTGTCATTTACAAATTATGTTATAAACATTTGAATTTGTCAACTGGTTTCTTTAGTGTAGTTTAGCCTACTCAACTTATTACATCCCGTTATTCTATATATTATAGTGTCTTTATCTCTAAATTTATAGAAGATATAATAAAAATTTTAAATGTATCAGATGCAGAATTTTATGTTTTTCAAAGTCGCCCTTATATATTTAACAATTTAAGTTGCTGTGCAGAATGTTAATATCTTAGGATTTCCGAAAGTATTTACGTATCACGAAGTAGAATCGCTAATTGGGTTCTTAAAGAAAACACGAAACAGCTTTTCTGAAATTAATTTTTCCATCTTCCTTCCACAAAGTACAAAAAAAATCCAAAACATGCGAAAGCAAATTAATTTATATAGCGGTGTAATATTTCAAAGTCCAGCACAAAAACACTCTGCAACACATTGTGGGCTGTTAGTAATGATAATATTAACTTATTGTCTTGTGCAACTTTCAGAGGCTTCGGTCCGAAGGCTTTGGATTTTCGCGTTTTGTTTTGGAGTGATTCAGCAGTCCATTTTCTAGTTTTGCTGTAAGGAATTGTAACTTATTTACAGCAATATTTCCTGACTAGCATAATTAATCAGAAAGTTTGCCGTACTACAAAGTCCTAAAGGCAAATTACGTTAGGTGGGAATGTGGTTTATTTTCCTCGACAACTAAATTTTACATTTCTGGACTTCTTTTAGCAAATAAAGAATAAAACACGTGAAATCAGTACATCATGACATTTAGAATGACAAAATATAACATTTATAAGTTATTTCGTAGCCTACGTTATTAAATACAAGGCCGGGAAACAACTCAAATTTTGTTTAAACCAAAAACTCTAGTTCCAAAACCGTTGATGAGGGCGCGACTTATCCCCGCTGTCATTCAAATGTCATTTTTAGACTGTCAAAAAATATATTGATATACCGTGAGTATTTTTTAACGTGAAACATTAGGTCTGTTCGTTTGTATGGTTCTAGCTGCACTAACTTGTAATTTTTTGAAAAATATGTTCGTTTGTGTGTTCGAAGTTGTCTGTACTGTGTTCGTTTGTAGTCGTGCATGTTGCACTAACTTGTCTTAACTGTACTACCTCCCGAGCTAGTACACTTAGTGCAGTGCGCAGTGTTTACAACGACGTCACAATTTGTCACATAGGTTGTCGTGTATACTTGTAACTATATTTTTTTCATTAATCTGCAAAATCTTATTCTATATTCTAAAAATGAATCAAAGGAAATGTGTTTTAAGAATACCAAAGAAATAAAATGGAAAAATAAGTAATATATCACTGCATACAAAATATTTATTAAAGAAAAGGTTTAATTTAACTGAAAACTATTAAAATCGATATAGTTATGTGTAATTCACATTTAGTACAAAAAATAAGCATTAATGGATTTTTCATATTGAAAGAATTGCAATAATTTTTAGCTAAATGGAAAAATCATTGGGTGAGATTCAGTGGGTTGTATTAGCGTGTTTTAAGCTAAAACAATTCTTTGTCAAAAATATTTTGGCAACTTTGTAATACCTGTCAGAAAAAAGTGAGAGACCAAAGGATCAAATAAAGAAAAAAATATTAATAGAAGTAAGAAAGCCATACAATTACGATAAAAAAGGACAAATATCAAAACTGATCAAAACGGGGATTGAGATATTTTAAAATTCATTAACATTCAGGTACGAAATTTGACACATAAAATTTGACATATTTCTAACCTAATGTTGCTATTTTTTTGCAAGTTTCCTTTTACACCTTCCATTTACAATTATACTTCTTCATTTTAATAAAGGATATCTGTATCACTTTTCCCTGCGGTAAAATTTCTATATCACAATTGAATCTCATTGATAGATTTGGGAAATATTACAATGTTGCCATATACTTAATACAAGCTTTAATACAGACTTTAATACAACCCACTGAATTCCACCCATTATAATTATACATATTTATAAATGGCGTTGCTAGTTAACCTACAATCTGCACTAACTTGTCTAATTAGTGTTCGTTTGAATTTCGAAAACAAGTCTGTACTACGTTGCACTAAACTACACTGTAACGGATTCTCGGTACATTTTGTACAAGTTAGTGTAATACAAACGAACAGACCTATTGAGTTTGTCATATCCATGGTTACAACTTCATATTTGATTGACAGCAATGTATTTGCCCGTTCCATTTAAAATGAAACATAGGAAACGAATCTGACAGAAGTATTATATTTAAATATTGTAAGAAATTTAGCGGAGTCGGAAAATCACTTGAGAGTACTAAACATATTTCGGGCAAAAGGTGCACACAGTATTTTTTCTACATCTAAATTTAATTTTTAGAAACAGGCATAATTATTTAAACAATGAATAAAACTCGATTTCTGGACTGACATTATCTTTATTGAAAACACAAAATTGTTTCACTGTGTGTGAAACAATTTTGTGTTTTCAATAAAGATAATGTCAGTCCAGAAATCGAGTTTTATTCAGAGTAATACATTATCTTGCGAGTTAAAGTTTAAAGACAATATTTAAACAATATTAACCTCTAATGACATCTTGTCAATATGACAGATAACCCTTGAATTTCCCTATAAGTTATGATTTGACATTTGATTGACAGCAATGTATTTGTCTGTCTACTATAGTCTTGGTTCTTCTTGGGGATTACATAAAAGAAAAATACTTAAAATAAAAGATGCGTAAAAATACATTTTTTATAACTGTTATTTGAAGTATTTTTCTCTAAAATAATCCAAATAATTCATTTCTTGCTAAAAACCTTTAAAGTTTAAATGCTCCCATTATTCTTCGTTTCCATTAATACCTCGTGGAAATATTTCTTTCATTTCTGTGACTATGAACATGTGTTGCGGTTTCCCTTGCTAATGCCTATTTGGGCATCCAACCGAGGTTTCAAATGTGAGAAGCTTGGATTATTATAAATTGAACACAGTGCACCATTCAACATTCACTCATGCATGAGCTTATATAACCTATAGAATACGGCGCATTGTTATTGATAATGAAATGGATATTAATACACCGACTAATGTACTGAAATGTATCAAATCCATTGAATGAATAAATGGAATATTAAATTGGAGATCACAAATTGCGAGTAGAGTAATTTGGTATAATTGTTAGTAATCGGTGAAAATGGAGAGGAATGTGGACGATTATAGATAGATATAATGAAGTAATATAGAGAGATCAAAAATAACTAATTTAGTTGGCAGTACTTGAAAAATATTTGAAATTGGTAAGATTCATAATTAATAGATTAATATTACTGTATAATTTGCTAATTTTTTAACAGTTTATGTCTTTACAATTATAATAATTTATATTGTTTATTTTGGTTAACACTTTTAACTAGTATATAAAATTTAATTTGAAAATATTAAAATCATAAATAATGTATCGAGAAAGTGTATCCCCATACAATGCAAGCACACAGCGTGTTGATCACTGCTTGTAGCACAGATTATCTATACTACCGTATACAAAAACAGATGCGACACTCGGCGATTTCGTTGGGGCAAATTTTCAACTGCGCAGGTTGTTTGCGCATGCCATATTTCGTTAATAAAATGGCGTGTTCTTAGTTTGCCGTTATAGTTTGCAAAATAAATATAAAATATAAAAGTCAGTGCCGTGAAAATAAAATGGAACACTTTTTTTCAAAATTTTGAAATTGTAGCCATACAATTAATATCATTAAAAATATTGTAAAGTAAATTAAAGAAATTGAATTTACCCATCCTTGACAGGAAAGTTTATAAACAAGAACTTTAATACAATAAAAGGAAAAAATACTATTATTATTATAACAAATAATAAGAAATGGCTTAATTGATTATTAGTTTTTTTATGTTATGTTGTCATTTAATGCATAGTGTAGCAGTTGATTTTTACATATTATTATAAATAATAGGTATTGTATTATTTAATTCTTTGTTTTTATATTAGTAATATATTTAAATAAAATGGTATCTAATGACTATTTAGTAAAAAAAAAAAAAACATTGAAAAATAGAAACTTCTTTATACGGATTTGAACTCGCGACTTCACGTAGATTCGGTGTTTGCTCTAACCCTCGCTCTAACCAACTCGACTACAAGCGAAGCTGTACTGTCCTCATATTTGTAGGATTTTGAGGTAGTATATTATTTCATTAAAAACATGGCCGCCAATAAAATTTTCTGGAGACACTAACTTCAAAGGTGCCGACAGAGAGTGTCGCATCTGGTTACGATAGTATAGGTAATCTGTGCTTGTAGTTGATAGACGGGGAACGGGGCTGAGCGTTGTAGTTCTATAATAAACAGATATCTGTAGTTCTATAATAAACAGATATTTACGCGGAGCGCTAGCTATTGCATGCATACACCGCACTCCGCGACACCCGCTTCCACGAATAACTACGCTGACCGTTCTGCATTTGCGTGAGTAGTCTATACAGTAATATTAGTCTATGATAATAGCTATTTTTAGTACAAGTGAGCGAAGTATGACTTTTTCTCACGCGTCCGGAAATTAGCCGCACGAGTGGGAGCGAGTGCGCCAACTGGACAAGTGAGAAAAAGATAATACTTCGGTGTGCTAAACATGATTTTTTCCAAAATCTTGAAATATAATTTTTCTAAAAAACGAAACATTGAACTATTTTATTAATTAAAAACTTAACAGTACATATGTATATAACTGAATTTAATGTAAAGTTAACTACAAACAATTATTTTTCCTTCATGTAGAATGGTAGATATTTATTGTACAATTTGTAACTCCATCAAAATTTATGACTCCTAAATAAAATAAATAAATATATCATCACGGCATATTACCCATTTCTGGGTGTGCCAGTATCTACAACACATGTAGATATCGGTAATGATGACGATATATTTTACCATGTGGGCGCTTACCAGGCGTCACCTCACGGGCACTCATAGCTGGTGTGGAGAGTGCACCACAGGGGCCACTTTTGTGCCACTTAAAATTGGAAATATTTGGCGTCTGTCGGGATCGAACCCGGTTCACCCAGGTTCGCGACCAGACACTCAGGCACGCGGCCACGGGACCCCATTATGACTCCTGACGTAGATTATTATAGGCTTGTGTATTTTGCTCACTTGTGAAGAAAGTTATTTACTTTGCTCACTTGTGATTCATCATGCTACTTTGATCACTATTTTAAGTTGAATAATAATGAATTTTACTAACGATTGTGGAAAACATAGTTTATTTCATTTTATAAGTTTTTTTTTTTTCAAGTTGATGAGGTGCGCCTTCTGCCTATTTATTTTTACTATCTAATAACGGTGTCACTATAGCTGTGTCTGATATCGCATTTTGGCATTTAGCAATTTAGGATTTAGGTCGTCTTTACATAAATACACTCCGAATGGCACACTAATGACATTGGTTTGTCTGGCAACACTTAGAACAACATGAATGAATTATATTATTCGGATTAATTTAATGCCTCAGATTAAAAAATGTTAATATTATAGATAAAATGTATTAACGGATTTCTCGGCGGTGATTGTTAGGAAATATATTGTTGTTATTCCACGAAGTAGTTAATTTTATTTAAATTCCAATATTTCGTTACATATTTTGTAACTTCATCAGGGAAACTAAAATGTACATAATTTCTTTTGTGAAGGTAAGTTATACAGAATAAATTTAGTTGTACTTACAAATACGAGCCCCTTCTCACATCATTTGGCCCAATCCGCTTAATTTAATTTTATTTAGTTAATATATGACACAAATAATAACTAACATAAATTATCACCATTTTTTATTAATATTACAGACATTTTGTCGTTTTATCGATATATCAAAATATGTTTTCTAAAATATTTTAGTGTTTCAATATAAAATGAAATAATACTTAGTTTTAGCAACAATCCACGAAAAACTGAAAAAATTAATCGAATTTAAGTCGTAAAATTGTAAGGTTTAATTAAATAAAATGTCTAAAAGATTTACAGTAACAATTTACATTTAAAAGCGACGTTATTCATTATTGATAAATAATATGTAATTAATATATTAGATTTGCGTTATAGTTATGCCATTAAATTTTTAATCTTGAGCTAAAAATTGAATTTAAAATGACGCTATAATGCGGAAAATCTACATTTTGAATAAAAAGTAAAGATTTATTTTAGTATTATTAAAAATGCTATTAGTTAAGTCAGCATAAATGAATTTTTAACAAGTGGGCCAACTGAAGTGAGAAGGGGCTCGTAGTTATAATTGGTGTAATCACTTGCCAAATTGATAATTTCAGAAACATTCAAATTTGTTGTTGTTAAAGTTTAAGTTCTATACTGATTTACATGTTATTAAAAGGAATTTTGACTATAGATATAAATTACATTAAAACAGTATTAAAAACTGGTAAAATTTTACTCAGTGAGCGTCACATGCTGACCGGAAAGTGTGAGAAAAAACTAGAACTACTTTTCTAAGGTTAAGTACGAGAAATCCGTTAATACATTTTATCTATCAACAAGTACGGCGTTACTTTCCCCTAACGTTAATATTATATTTCAAAAATAAAAGCTTGGAAGCTAATTTTTACAGTAAATTTGACTTTTTGCGCAAATTATAGCAATGAACATGATTTGTTTAATTAGTGCGCGTCAACTTCAAGGTAGTGGGCCCCTGCAAAACCCTAATTCATAATACTATATAACGACGTTATTTAGGGCATTTAGACATTAGGGTAGTGCATTATCGGACGCAGCCCAAGAACCATGTCAACGACTTGCCACATACTTCAGGGTTCATAAAATTAATGTTGCTAATACACTAACCAAGCCGAAAATTTACTGTCAGCCATATTCAATAAATTTTGCGACATTATTTAAAATTCTTAAAAATGATTTGTTTCTTGACTTGTTCCTAAGATAAGCAATTTAAAAAAAAAATATTGAATAAGATTTTCAAAACATTCTGTACTAAGTTGCAAAGAGAACTTCGTCACTACACGTTTGATTTTTAGCGGATAGAACTTTTTTCTGTACTAAATCAAAAATGGGCAGCAATATTTAAAATCTAATATCAGAAAGAGGAATATTGCAGATATAATCTAGTTATTCAAAATTCTCATTTTCCAAACATTTGCCTTGTTATTCTAGACCCGCGATTTTGTACTTTTGGTAGAGTAATTTAATCCATAGGAAATGAAAAAGCCCTAGACAAATTTCTTAGAACTGAAAGGAAATGAAAGTAATACTGAGAGAAAATATATTACATTTCCAAGAAATTGATTTGCTAGTTTTAATGAATGTCACTTTTCTCAAATACATAAAGGTTATATATTTTCAAAATAAAAGAGTAATAACGTTGAAGGAAAAATAAGAGAATAACATTACATTCTAGCAGCTTCTTCAAATACATTGCTGCGAACGTATTAAAGAAACTCATTTGACATCACCCGAGTACTACGCTATATTTACAACAAGAATAATTATAACTTTATAACCGGCTCTGTTTCCCGTTATCGAATTAAGGCGACTAGGAGACTAATTCTCAATTTTCACCATTGTGATATGATATGAAATGATATAGTTATTTTCGTAACAAGTTATGAAATATACCAAATATCATGCGAGTGTAAATTGACGCACGACGCGGAGCGGAGTGCAAGTCAATACACACAAGCTAAGATATTTGTATTTCATACAAGTTATGAACATTATTTTTTAGACGAGCATAAATAAATTTTACTTTTTTTTTAAACTGAAATTTAGGTTCAAACGTACGGAAAGTTGACAAATGAATAATGTATACATATAGCCAGAAAATAATGACATAGTAACCTAGCAAGCGTGTCAACTATTACGATATGAAATATATCGTAACACTAATGTCATAAGTTCAACTTTCAGTGTTAGGATATTACGTTGATATGTCATACTTATCACAATGGTCGTCTAAAAAATCTATATCATATTACTTGTCAGTGTCATGATATTATTTCTCAAATATGAACAAACACATGCGCCAAATTTGTATTTTCTTGTTATGAGCAACCAATATTGTCAACATACGGTAAATACATGCAATATCTTACTTCCTTACTCATTTATATAAGTTCACTTTGCAATTAAGAATAGCTCCAAGTGATAAAGTGAAACATTTTCACTACATATCACTTCGGTTAAATTGAGAATGTCATGCAAAAAAAAAATTGTACTTTTTTCTGTTTAAATCGAAAAAGGATAGTCTAATTCATCGATCAGTATGATTAAATTATTTTTTATTTATATATTTTGTTGTATAAAATCGTTTTAAATTGTGATATTTTTAAAAAGTTGCAACAACCAGCCATGTTTTGCCGTCACAACGTTACGAACCAAGTTCAGACTCATTTCAAACAGACATTTTATATAGACACATAATTTCTAAAAGAAAAATATATATAAACTATAAATTGAGGATTACATATCTGAATATGCTATAATATATTAATATAATATCGTTCTATTTATTTTTATAAATATAATTTTCATTTGGCATGAAATTATCTACGTTACATCAGATGTTTCTTTCACTTTTGAATCTTTGAATTAGACGGTAGAAGGTTATAAACGCATGTGAGACATTAAATATATTGCAGAATATTATTTTATTCTTTATTTTGGCACAAAAAACGTTCCGCCGACATGTTTACTTTCATAAATTTTAGATTATCTTTAAATATCACTTTGACATTTAAGACAGTGTGAAAATCAAAATGGTCGTGCCTCTCACTCTGTGACGTCATTGGACAAGGGACGAAGCGGGGGTCTAGCAGCCTTATTTTAAAGAATGTCATTTTCAATTACAATTTTTTCATGATTAAAGATCGATTTGAGGAAAAAAAAATACGGGTCTATTATTTTTCACTACTCTATCGATTAAAGTTATAAAAAAAGTCGTGCATGATCTCATTGGGCCCTAAGTTTAGTAAGAAATCCGATGCAAGAACAGGCATTGTCAATTTTTGATCCAATTGAAATTTATTTGTGTAAGATAAATCAAAGTCTAACTGGAAAGAAATTTTAGGAATCAAATAAAATATAAAAATAAATATATCATCACGGCATATTGCCCATTACTGGGTGTGCCAGTATCTACAACACATGTAGACATCGGTAATGATGACGATATATTTTACCGTGTGAGCGTTTACCCGGCGTCACCTCAAGGGCTGTCATAGCTGGTGTGGAGAGTGCACCACAGAGATTACTTTTATACGACTAAAAAAAAGTGAATAAGCCCCCAAAATCCGATTTTAACATTTTTACAATGATGTCTGTGTGTGTGTGTGTGTGTGTGTGTGTGTGTGTGTGTGTGTGTGTGTGTGTGTGTGTGTGTGTGTGTGTGTGTGTGTGTGTGTGTGTGTGTGTGTGTGTGTGTGTGGATCGTGTGGACACGATTACTCAAATACTATCAATCAGAAATATTTGAAATTTTGTATACCCATTCTATACTAACGTGGGAAGAGCTCATTAGTTTTTAGTGTATATCGGATAATTGGAAGTATAATTTATACAAGCTTTTAACAGTTTTTTTTTTTTTTGTAAAAAAATCATTGAATATATTTTTTTAGCAACTTTTACTAATTAAAATTGAATATAATGGTACAATCTTCAATTCTACGATAATTACATTTAGTAAATAACTCTAAATAGGTAACTTTAAATATGAATATATAATATAATTTTATTTCATATATCATCTTGCCTATGCGTCAAACGAAAACATAATTTTAATAACAATTTTGACATATTTAAACAAATGTCACTGTCAGGAAGCAATTACATTAAAATTAATAATGAAACCGTGTTAAGGAGAATATAATAGTAAAATATTTCATTCTAATGAAATTAAGATTTTTAAAAATAATATATTTTCCGCCATACATAAATATTAGATGCACAAGATGATCTGATTTAATTTTTCTGTTCGCTGCACTATAAATTAATATTAATTTACAACTACACATTTACGAAATGGATCATGTACGACGAAGAATTTACAAAGATTGCGATTTAGAGAACCTGGAAGTTGATGCTGATTTTTATAAGAATGTGCGTGTGACGATTTTTCCTTCAAGGCTATTAAAATATGATCCAAAACTTCTGAAATTTGGTATTTAAAACTCATATATAATTTGAAACATTATATTAGATTTTAACCATATATGATTAATCGGATATAGTACTTAATTCGGAGCTCTAACAGATTTTTGAGGAAAAACAATAAAATATAATCCAAACTTTCGTATTACAGACTTTTCTATTTATTGGACAACAAATTAGATTTTATTTACAAACGATCAACCGGAAGTGATACTTTACTTAAAGCTCACTGCTATTTTAAATATGAAATTGGCGGGAGGTCATGTGCTGACCACATCAGATTTTTTGCCTTATTTACTAGTTTACCACAGAGACCAGAACCAGAATTATTGTTTTATATAAAATAAATTGGTGATACTGTCAAGTCAGTATATCTTCCTATTTTTGAGTTATGCCCTTTAAAACTTATATATGAGCAAAGTTTGTACAAAAAAATCATATCTCCTTTTTAACTTCCGGCACCTTTAGGTAAGGTATTGTCTTTGGTCATATATTTCTTTTATGTTTAAAATATTTTTGATAATTTTTGAAACGTCAAAACCATTTTAATGCCCATATAACCATTTAAAGATAACAGTAGTTCTTATACATATCTACAAGGAGAATTACCTGTCTTAATTCCTTCAAGGTATTGCATTTTTTTTATGGCGAGCAATATGAATGCAAAAAAGACATCTGCTAATGTTTTCTATTCATCCTTACATTATATATTGACTAATTAGTCCGAGTTTGTACAACGATAACCGTTAATATTAAAGCAAGAACTACTACATAAAGTTAGAAGTTGATAACGGTAACAATAAATTATGACATATGCAAAGGACACGTGTACGTAATTATAGGAATCCCTCGTCATAATAGGTCGTTTCAAATACGATTTAATGTCAAAGTTTTACAATAATTAAAATGTGTTTAACGTTTATATATTATGACAAAATTGATATTGAGTACAATAAAGACAAAATATTCAATATTCCTTATTACGTATCAACATTGAAACACAATATGTACTTCAATTTTATTAATATATTTAACTTAAAAAGTCCGTAATGCTTATTAGTTATTTTGTACAATCAGACATATTATACAACTATAAAGTTTGAAAATATCAAAATTGTCTCAACGTTACTATTTTTATTATTATTATTATTATTATTATTATTGTTATTATTATTATTATGATTTTTGCTTCAGACCACTTCATCCTATGCTGTTTTTCCCAGGAATGTTGTGCGATGCCGGATTCCTGGGAAAAACAGCATAGGATGAAGTGGTCTGAAGCAAAAATCATCTCCAGCGAAGAACACTGGTACAAGAGAAAATTCAAGGAAGCAGCAGCCATCAACAACAACAACGAAGTCTTAAGCCAACCAAGTGTAGAAATAAGAAACGTGTGGAAGCCGCTGATTGGACGTCTGAATCACCTTAAACTACACTAGTGTTTCCATTTGTAAACTTTGTACGCTTCATTAGATCAATTATTATGTATTTAGTATATAAGCTCTAGTAGTCTCTAAGTTTGTTAGTATTCACCTGAAGACGATTGTAGATACTTCAACAATCGAAACGTTGTGTAATAACTTTATTGCAAATATAGACAATGGAAGTCCAGAATAGTGTTATTAATTCAAACGAAACATTGTCTCCTTCATTCAAACAAACATTATAATTATTATTATTATTGCTATTATTATTATTATTATTATTATTATTATTATTATTATTACACGCTTCTTTATAAACATAGCTAGTATTTAAGCGGTGATATGTATGGGGGTAAGGTTTCTTTGAATTTTTTCCTTAACCGCTTAACCATTACTTTTACCACAGCGCAAAGATGGGGATGAAATTATGACAGTACGCACGCTCAATCATCCATGCCCTAAGTGGTATTCGAACCAACGACACCAGATTTTAACTGTGGAGGTCGCTTAAGCGCTGCTTCAACATACTACGCTACTGGTGCCGGTCACTAGACCCTATAATTTTGATTTATTCTAATGCTGCTTTTTCAAACTTTTGTCACCAATTTTATTATCTGTCTATAGAATCCATAGCCGAATAATAAACGGCTAAACTCTATTTCGTTTATTTTATTTTATTTAAGCCCGGTTTCTTCATCTGCGTCCTGCTGCAAGCTGATATAAATAATTTAATTCAATGGTGTTGCAAAAATAAACTTGACTTAAACATTGATAAATGTAAAGTTATGTCGTTTAGTAGAAAATTAAATCCTATTTATTTTGATAACAACTTTTCTAATAATTTACTGACTAAATGCGAAACTGTGCGGGATCTTGGTATAGTTTTTGATAAAAAGCTTTCATTTTCTAATCACATTCAAGAAATAGCATCGTCTGCTTGGAAAATGCTCGGATTAATAATTAGAAATATACCTCAATTTCATAATATTCAGGCTATATTTACTTTGTATTTTGCTTTAGTAAGATCAAAGCTTGACTATTGTTCACTAATATGGAACCCCATTTATAAAGTGCATATTAAGTTAGTTGAATCTGTACAGTATAAATTTCTGAAATATATATACTTTAAAATTATGGGCACATACCCGAATCGCAATATAACTTATGAAATATTGTTGCAAATATTTAATTTTCAGTCCTTAACTAGCAGACGCAATATATATTCGTTAATACATCTTTTTAAGTTAGTAAATAATATCGTTGATGATCCACACTGTTTACAATTACTTGACTTTTTAGTATGAATGAATGAAAAAAACAAATTTTTGAAATTTTCTAGTAAGAAACCAATAATTATAACAAGTAGTTAAATATAACAACTGATAAATAAAACAACTGACATAAAAACAGTAATAACCAATGATTTGAAAAATGGCAATCATACGCGGCTACGCAGGTAGATGGGAGGCGTTTTTTATTAATAAAATTCAGCTAACATTGAAACTAAACTATTATTTTTAATTAAAATATTGTAATGACAAAAATATAATTAAAATGACATTTTTCTTGTTTTGGCACTGGCAAAAAAATTAAGTGTCGTCAAAATTAATTTCATTTAAAAGAGTTTTTCGATGCACATAATAACCAAAGCGTTTAATTTTGCTTGAGATGCTGTGAACCTGCGGTAATCCTTCACTCTTTTCAGTTCTGAAAAGGATCTCTAGCCAGTATAGTTAGTCAAGCAAACACCCTTAATAAAATTGCAATGTTTGGAAAAATATTCTCAATGTTCTTGTCTTTTAATAGTTTCAGAAATTTCAGCAATCCGTTTGCTAATTTATATTTTATAAAAAAATTGTTTTTATTTCAATTCCTGAGATAATTTTGCGCCCCCTATAATTTTGCGCTAGAAGCCCGGGCTTCTCAGGATTCTGCGATAATACGCCACTGACTTTATCCACAGATGGAAAAACCGAGTCTTAGAGAGATAGAACAAATTTATGACTTTATTGATCTAATGTTCATTTCCCCTGTTGAATCCCTGATCATAATTTCAAAAATGACGCTTTGAAATTCCACATTAGTTGTTAATTACGTTGTACTATTTCCTGTTGGGAAGCAGTAAATAACACATTTCCTCTTGCTTGTAGTCAGTGGCGTATATAGATTTTTATTTCGGAGGGGGCCCAGATTGTACAAAAAAATCTTATAATACAGATAATATATATATATATGTGTGTCCACGGATCGAGTTCCAAAGAGGAAAAACTGTTTTATTTTTTATTTTACAAAAAAAATGTATTCTTGATAAAAGTTTTTGGATGTCTCGAAACGGTCAATTCAGTTTTAACATTTTCAAATTTTCTTTTAGTTTCAGATAAAAATCGACAATTGGTCGTTTGAGTTGAAAATTATTCCCAAAAAATTTGTTTGTGTTGTCGTGGTAATTGCCGTTATTTATTTATTTTCATTAACTGTCAATTATAAAAATCAACCATAATCGTTGAAAATGTTGTCAAAAGAAGAATGAATTTACCTAATTCAATGCTATGGCAAAGGTAATAAAGCGATCAGTCGAGTTGTCGAAGAATTTAATCAAAAGTTTCCGGATATTTATATCTTAAATAGAGGTTGTGTTAACAATTATCATGACAACGCAATCTTATTTTTTGGGACTTGAATAATTTTCAACTCAAACGACCAATTGTCGATTTTTATCTGAAACTAAAAGAAAATTTGAAAATGTTAAAACTGAATTGACCGTTTCGAGACATCCAAAAACTTTTATCAAGAATACATTTTTTGTAAAATAAAAAATAAAAAAGTTTTTCCTCTTTGGAACTCGATCCGTGGACATACTGTATATACAGTGTGTCCCATTTAGAAGTGCCACCATTGGGATCTCGAGAACTATAAGAGATACGATGTCGGTTAAATGGAACTTTTTGTGCGCCTTTGGGAGGCCATCTCAGATGTGCTTTTGTTTTTCCAAAAATTCTCATAGGGCACTAGATAATGACGAAAAACTGAATATTGTTGATTTTTTCTTTTTCAAATAACTTCTCAACTATTGGTAATTGAGAAAAACGTTTCAAATATAAAAGATAGATATTTTTATTAACTAACCAGTGACATATGAAACAAATTTTTATATCCGTAAAATTTCGAGATATAATACAAACTTATATTTTTTTAAATGAAACCCATATCTGATTTTAGTCTCAAAAAAATAACTATTTTTTTCTCTTTTCAATGTTGTAAGGGTTATTATGTTTTATATCTGTTTTGCCTTCAAAATTATTATTTTTTCCGTATTTTGTATTAAATTTACAATTATTTTGAAAATATTGGTAGATTTCTATTTAGAAATACTCCTTGTATTTAAATAATTTATTTTGTTAGAAAAATTTACTCAAAACTCGTATCAAATAAATTTTTATAGTATTTTGTATCAGGTCGCCGTTGGCACATTATAGTGTAATTTGTAATTATGAGTCTAGAAAAAAAATATTAAGTAATAAAGACATAAAATAAATTATATCGATCAATTACAATATAATTCATAAAAATAATAATTTTTTTTGAGAAATAATAAGAAAATTCACAAAAATAAAGAAAAAAAATTAAATTTTAGGAGCAAAAAAAATATAAAACATAATAACCCTTACATCATTGAAAAGAGAAAAAAAATATTATTTTTTTGAGACTAAAATAAGATATTGGTTCCATTTAAAAAAATATAAGTTTGTGTTATATCTCGAAAATTTACGAATATAAAAATTTATTTCGTACGCCACTGGTTAGTAAATAAAAATATCTATCTTTTATATTTGAAACGTTTTCCTCAATTACTAATAGTTTAGAAGTTATTTGAAAAACAAAAAATCAACAATATTCAGTTTTTCGACATTATCTAGTGCCCTATGAGAATTTTTGGGAAAACAAAAGCACATCTGAGATGGCCTCCCAAACGCGCACAAAAAGTTCCATTTAACCGTCATCGTATCTCTTATAGTTCTCGAGATCCCAATGGTGGCACTTCTAAATGGGACACACTGTATATATATATATATATATATATATATATATATATATATATATATATATATAATAACTAAAAGTACATCAAATTAATATTTATTTCGTTTTTTTTTTTCTAACAAAATTATTTATAATTTTTTTTATATCTGTGCATATATCTCTATGTACAGATAATAAAGTTAAGCCGGTAAGTCGTTCTTCACGATCACCCTCGGGCCCTTCCCCTTATATACGCCACTGCTTGTAATAATGAATTCTGGTGAGTTTATTTTATATGTGATTTTTCTTTTCAGTGGCACAAAAGGCATGCTAATGAAGGAAGTGAAGTTGCATACACAGAATACCTCAGGAAGCAGACAATACTAACAAATTTTCTTTTGAATTTAAATTTTTCAAAATTTTCACGCGTTCCGAATGACAAAATACTTTCTTATACCGGTCGTGTTCAATAAGGTCGTGAATGTGAATTTCTTCAATTTCGCACTAATTTATCGGCCAGGTGAATAGGTAAAATTCAAATTGTTATTACTTCCATTTGGAAACAATTCTAAGTAGACACTCGTATTTAGCAACGAATTGCTCACATACTCCACCAGATTTCAGTCGGTTTATCATTTTCTTTACTTGTGCAACGAATTCAATATTGCTTGTTCGTTCATCGTAGTAGCTGACAAGACCAATCA
Organism: Ophonus ardosiacus; assembly: GCA_943142095.1. Lineage (NCBI taxonomy): Eukaryota > Metazoa > Arthropoda > Insecta > Coleoptera > Carabidae > Ophonus > Ophonus ardosiacus. The sequence continues at coordinate 40,808,635 of OW964831.1, read as the reverse complement.
AACAATTTCAGCTTTGTGTGCTCATTTGTTCAGCGATGATAAAAGAATTCGGTTTATATTTGACTGACACTTGTAATTGTATGAAAGATTTTATTGTCAATTTTCAGAGCAAACAGCAAACAGATGTGTACGTATTTTTATAAATCTTTGTATGTTCTTTAAATAATTGAATGTTTAAACCAATATATTTATGTGTACGAGATTTTATGTAAAAAAATTGTAAAATCCTCCTTACCCTGAAGTAGGTATTAGTATATTCCGAAACGTCTGTAATAATTAATATTGGATAAATGAGATATCGAGTGTTATTATTATCATAATTCGTTTCACGTACGAAAATGTAGATAGGGAAATAAATTTTGACCTCTGATTGGTCAGAATGCATGCTTAATTGAAAAAAGCGAAAAAATATCACCTGACAGTTATCAAATAAAATCGACAAATTAAGTAATATTTAACCATGTTTTTGATTTCCGCTAAATAAGTAAGAAAACAATGTAAAAGTTGTGATATTATGTTTATTTTTATATTTATACAGATCAGACAAACAAAAAAAAAAATCTGTTGTGGCCAGCATAAAACCTCTCTCCATGTCCATATTAGGCTATATAAGTATTATATTGTACTTCGCTTTCGAACCGTCTTCTGATCACATATAATTCTAATTATATCTACTTTTCATTGTATGAGGAAGTTTCTAAATGTCAGAGATTGTTCCAATTCATTAACCAGATTGGCGGTATTTCTAATGGATATATGCATTTTACCACAATTTTACCTATAATTTCAAATATTTAATTAATAAAACAATAAGAAAAATTAAATATACTTCCCAGAAAAAGCTATCAGAATGTCATTAAAACTGTTGATATTTGACAATGACATGTGTCATTTACAAACTATGTTATAAACATTGGAATTTGTCAACTGGTTTTCTTAGTGCCTTAGCCTCTACGATTAGTTTACTCTATAAATTATAGTGTGTTTATATCTAAATCTATACAAGATATAATAAAAATTTTAAATGTATTAGATGGAGAATTTTATGTTCTTCAATATTTAATAAAAAAAACTCCCAAAAAACTATATTTAGAAGAATTTTCCTAAGAAACTACTACTTCCGGTTGTTTAATTGTTACCAAAACCTTTTCAGCTCTTCCCAGGAATGTCAGATTGAGGAAACTGCAGTTAAATATTTTTTAAGTCTTATAGTTTTTGAGGAATCGTGTCTACAACATCCAGACATACATACACACACACTCACACACACATACACACACACATACACACACATACACACACACACAGACATCATTTTAAAAATGTTATAATCGGATTCTAGGGACCTTATATCGTGCTTATTCAATAAAATCTGGATATGTGAATTTTAGCATGAATCCAATACCTCTCTTAGCGAGAGGTAAAAAGTAAGTTTTAATAATCAGATATAGTATAATTTTACAAATTATTTTTTTGACGTTTCTTAAATCTAATGAAATGTTTCATTATCTGCACTTGTCAACGTTGTAACCAATCCTGCTATTATTATAGTGAGAGTAAAGCTCTAGAGATTATTCCCGGAAATAATCTGTAGCTTTTGTTTTGTCAGATAGTTATCAACACAAATAAAATGAACGAAAAACACCGATTTAGTGATGTTTCAAATATAGAAACCACTTATGTAAACACCGTAATTCATAATCACTCGGTACGAAGGCGATTATTTATGTTTATTTTGCTCTGTCAAAGTTATGTTCTAGTTGTCAAAACAGTCTTGCCAACTGCACCATCTAAATGAATGAAGCTTGTTAATTACGACAGTAGATGGCGACACAATAGCAAGACAGTGGCTTTCCGTTGTTTGAAACAAATTTGTAGTTCAAAAATTAATCTAAATTAATAAAAATTCGAGAGTTCGATAAATTAGAAAATAATTCTCCAGTTTCTTTCTCAAACTTGTTGCCATTTGGCAATAGCCACTCAAGCGGACTTTTGTGACTATTGCCTGGCAACAAGTTTTCGAAAAATCTGTCAAATTATTTTCAATTTATTCTCACTCTCTTGTTATATTACTACTGATAATTATATTTAGTATTGACAAAGTTTGGTTTTACGAATTTAAATTATTTATTAAATGCATATAACAACGATCACTTCTTAATCACTATCTGCTATTTTCTTACGTGAAACGTAGTATAGACCTAATTTTGTTCCACGGATCAGCTTGATTCCTTAAATAATCAGTGGATCATTAATCAACGGACAAATGGTCATTTCGCTTGTAATCTATCAAATGGATTGGCTGGAATTCAACGAAATTGTATATCCTTTAAGCGTTATATTAGCATATCTATTAGGTACATATTTGAGGAGTGTTCATTCAAAACTTAATATGTCCATCATAAACAGTTTTGAGAAAAACGCGAAAAACTTACTATGTCCCTGCTATATATTTTTTGAATTCGATTACTTCATATATAATTCATTTAGTAAATGTTATTAAATATCAGATATTATAATATTTGTATGTGATTTCAATTAGCTTAAATTTGAAAAAAAAACATTTGGACATGTTAACTTTTGCATGGAAAAATTGGGACATGTTAACTTTTGCATGGAAAAATTGGGAAATGTTGAATTTTGTTTGGATTTTTTTTTGTTAAATTATTAAGAAATTAAGTTTAATTTAAACTTTCATGAATTAAAAAAAAAACTTATAATTAGTGTCGACATCCTTTTTATAATTCAAGTTTTACAAAAAATATGAAAATTTAAAAAAAAAATCATTCCAGTAGGTACACAATACTTTACTCTTCTATCTCTTGCCAGATGGTCTACATCTTTTTTATGTGTACTTATTTTATTAATATTTTTTAGTACAACCAAATCCAAATTTCTGTCATTCTTTCCTCTTTTCAAGAGACGTACGGAGTGTTCCAAATCACTAAACTATAATACTAGTATTCATGTCCTTTAAGTTGAATGTATTCTCTATTCTCTCCCATAGATCCTTTTAGTGTCCTTTAGGCCAGTCATTTTTTTTATATACAGTGTGTCCCATTTAGAGGTGCCACCATTGGGATCTCGAGAACTGTAAGAGATACGATGTCGGTTAAATGGAACTTTTTGTGCACCTTTGGGAGGACATCTCAGATGTGCTTTTGTTTTTCCAAAAATTTTCATAGGGCACTAGATAATGACGAAAAACTGAATATTGTTGATTTTTTCTTTTTCAAATAACTTCTAAACTATTAATAATTGACAAAAACGTTTCAAATACAAAAGATAGATATTTTTATTAACTAACCAGTGGCGTACGAAATAAATTTTTATATCCGTAAATTTTCAAGATATAACACAAACTTATATTTTTTAAAATACAATCCATATCTGATTTTAGTCTCAAAAAAATCATTATTTTTTTCTCTTTTCAACGATGTAAGGGTTATTATGTTTTATATTTGTTTTGTCTTCAAAATTATTATTTTTTCCTTATTTTGTATTAAATTTATAATTATTTTGAAAATATTGGTAGATTTCTATTTAGAAATACTCCATGTATTTAATTAATTTATTCCGTTAGAAAATTTTGCTCAAAATTCGTATTAACCTAATTTTTATATTTTGTATCTGGTTGCCCTTGGCACATTATAGTGTAATTTGTAATTATGAGTCTATAATGAAAATATTAAGTAATAAAGGTATAAAACAAATTATTTCGATCAAATACAATATAATTTATAAAAATAATAATGTTTTTTTGGGAAATAATAAGAAAGTTCAGAAAAATAAAGAGAAAAATTAAATTTTAGGAGCAAAGCAAATATAAAACATAATAACCCTTACATCATTGAAAAGAGAAAAAAATAATTATTTTTTTGAGACTGAAATCAGATATGGGTTCCATTTAAAAAAATATAAGTTTGTGTTATATCTCGAAAATTTACTGATATAAAAATTTATTTCGTACGCCACTGGTTAGCTAATAAAAATATCTATCTTTTATATTTGAAACGTTTTTCTCAATTACTAATAGTTTAGAAGTTATTTGAAAAAGAAAAAATCAACAATATTCAGTTTTTCGTCATTATCTAGTGCTCTATAAGAATTTTGGAAAAACAAAAGCACATCTGAGATGGCCTCCCAAAGGCGCACAAAAAGTTCCATTTAACCGACATCGTATCTCTTATAGTTCTCGAGATCCCAATGGTGGCACCTCTAAATGGGACACACTGTATATATATTTTGTAGTTCTTTGATATTATATATTTTCCATTCTTTCTCTAACCTCATTACTCTTCCTACACTTCTGTATAAATCTTCATATTCAATTTTATATGAACATTATATAGTGGACATTTATAGCTTCGTTTGAAATTAATAAAACTGTATTACTTGTTCAAAGGACATGTCAAGATTTGGTCAAAACATAAAAAGTTTCAACCAATAGTTAACATGTCCAGTGGACATATTAATTTTTGATTGAAACTCAATTTTTATTGTTAAGTTTATATGGGACATGTTACAGTTTTCTTGAAACCGAGCATGCCAATCGATTCGGATGACTAGATTTAAGGCGAACACATGTATAACTCATTTTTGACAAAAAATGGACATATCAACTTTTGAATGAACACTCCTCATTTTTGGTGGCACATAAAAAATATTCTATCACGCATTCGTTTAACTGCTTTGTGGATCATCAGGCAAAAATTCCTTCAGTTCCATTGACAAATTATACTCCCACGTATCAGCATGCACACTGTTTCAACATTATTTATTCAATGGCGGTAATTCACAGAAAAACATACAACTGAAATAGCTTCTCATTCATATCGGACAGTTATATATCGTCCATTTTGTGTTTTCTAAAAATAAATGCCGAAAATTTAACAGAAAAGTCAATTTTTCTTTGTCTGAAAATAAAAGCCTGACAACACAAAACAATTGGAAAAGCTGTGATGTGATATTTGTTTTTATATTTCTACAGATCAGATATACAAAAGAAAAAATATGTATTGACATATCAATGATAAATGTAAATATTTTTCTATATCTCATTTCCCTACCGGATTTATAGAGATTAGCCTGTTTTTTTTTTTTTTTTCAGTGTTCACTCTGTTATTCTGGATAATCCTACAAGTATGTACAGTTTATCCAGAACAGAATGGACTCTCGCATGAACTGTTAGTAAGATGAAATGTGATGTGGGTGAACACCTAAAAATATTAAGAATAAGTAAATAAGATTATTATTATTTATTTATTTATCTATACAATGCCCAACAGGCAGGAAAAAAATACATCAAATACATTACATAAAAATGAGTAAATGTCTGCACGATCAATGAATAAAATTTATTAAAAAGAACAACATGCAACGATATCACTGTATGTGTTTAAGAAGATTTATGAATTTTTTGGGGGAGTAACGGAATACATCAACATTTGAAAATTTGTTTGAATAAATGTGACACATTCGGTATAGGAGAATGAGTGTGTATGTATTATTATTATTATTTATTATTAATAATTATTATCATTATTATTATTATCATTATTAATATCAAAATATTAGGAATATTCGGTATATAGGACAAAGAGATAAGGCATTGTTGCATGGAGTAGGAAGATAGAAGGTTAGAAAATAGCGAGTGTGTATGATTATCATTATTATTATTTATTATTAAAAATTATTACCATTATTATTATCATTATTATTATTATTGTTATTATTATTATCATTATCATTATTATTATTATTATTATTATTATTATTATTATTATCATTATTATCAAAATATTAGAAATAAATAAATGAGATTAGCCTAGAAATTGCTGATCATTATTATTATTATTATTATTATTATTATTATTATCATCATCATTATTATTAATATTATTGTCATTATTATTGTTATTATTATTACTATCATCATCATTATTATTATATCATTGTTAATATATCATTATTATTATTATTATGATTATTATTATTATTATATCATTATTATTATGATTATTATTATTATTATCATTATTGTTATATCATTATTAATATTATTACCATTATTATATTATTATTATTTATTATTATTAATTATTATTACTATTACTACCACTATGGTATTATTATAATTATCATTATCGTTATCATTATCATTATTATTATTATTATTATTATTATTATTATTATTATTATTATTATTATTATTATTATTATTATTATTATTATTATTATTGGTCTAAAATATTAAAATTTTAGAATTCCAAACAATTATTATTATTATATCATTGTTAATATATCATTATTATTATTATGATTATTATTATTATTATTTTATCATTATTATTATTATGATTATTATTATTATCATTATTATTATATCATTATTAATATTATTATCATTATTATATTATTATTATTTATTATTATTAATTTTTATTACTATTACTACCACTATGGTATTATTATACTCGTAATTATCATTATCGTTATCATTATCATTATTATTATTATCATTATTATTATTATTATTATTATTGGTCTAAAATATTAAAATTTTAGAATTCCAAACAATCATTATTATTATATCATTATTATCATTATTATATTGTTATTATTAATATTATCATTTATTAATTATTATTGTTATTATTTTTATTATTATTATTATTATTATTATTATTATTATTATTATTATTAAGGGGGTCCTGTGGCCGCGTGCCTGAGTGTCTGGTCGCGAACCTGGGGGAACCGGGTGCGATCCCGACAGACGCCAAATATTTCCAATTTTAAATGGCACAAAAGTGACCCCTGTGGCGCACTCTCCACACCAGCTATGAGTGCCCGTGAGGTGACGCCTGGTAAGCGCCCACACGGTAAAATATATCGTCATTATTACCGATGTCTACATGTGTTGTAGATACTGGCACACCCAGAAATGGGTAATATGCCGTGATGCTATATTTATTTTATATTTATATTATTATTATTATTATTATTATTATCAGTATTACTATAGTACTATTATAATTATCATTAGCGTTATCATTATCATTATCATTATCATTATTATTATTATTATTATTATTATTAGTATTATTATTATTATTATTATTATTAGTATTATTATTATTATTATTATTATTATTATTATTATTATTATTATTATTATTATTATTATTATTAGTCTAAACTATTAAAATTTTACAACTCTGAACAATAAAAAACAATATTAATTCTTTCACAATAAAGAACAAGAGAAAATTAATAAGAACTATGTCCTCCGCACGCATTAATTACCGGTACTATACTCGTACGTCGAGGCATGGACACAATAAATGTGGCGAATAACATTTTGCGGTATAAATTCCTTGCTATGTCAGTAATATTCTCGCAATATGTTGTCTTGCTGATATACGGCTGTCGGATTGAGTTGCATATGGGGATCAACTGACGGTACTAGAATTTCACTATAATCTAACACTGACTGTCTAGAATACCGCGAATGCGTATTAAGCAAGATTTCCAGTTATAAGATATTGCAACCCGCAGTATAGTATGATGCACACGAACGCAAGACATATTTCCTCTTTCACCCAGGCGTCGTCTAACAAGTGTTCGAGAATCATTTTTGTAAAGGGTCTTTCAATATGGACTCTCGAAATTTGTTCTAAGATTTATAAAACTTTCAACGCAAAATTAAAGTCTTCAACTTCTGAATTTCATGTCACCGATTTCAATTTTTATGAAATCAGTGAAGTTATCCTCTTTTGAAATTTTTCATTATACCTTCAAAACTTTTCAGGGCTATAAACTTGAATGACAAGAAATACAGCGAGTTGATACCGCTGAAAATATTGAATAACCTGAAAAAGTGAATTGTCTCTTGGTCCCCAGAGACTGCAAATGGTCCAGCATTTGACAATACGAGTAAAAAACGAGTCTGGGTTTGTACTGGATTGGTTTCAGGATTTATATGCAAATGTCGCAGACGTGAATAGAGCATTGTAATATTTGTTTTGGCATGGCTTACAGGGTTTAGATGGTAGACAATATTTGCATTTTAAATTGAAATATCAGAAGGATTTAATAAGTAAAAGACATTGAGCAAGAATATAATAAGGGACCGAAAGTTGAAATGCAGAACATCAGAGATGCAAAATATGTTTTATTTTTTTAAATTTCATTATTAAAGAAAATATCAGATACTTTTAAAATGGAGAATACGAGTCCGGACTTTACATTTTTAACAAAAAAAATATATAACCTACTCAAATAATAAATTTCTATAAATTTCTTTCGACTCATTTAAAATATAGATTTGAAACTTACAAAAACTGAAAATGTTATTCAAATATTTCGCCATTTAATATTGGGTCACCTGTTACATCGTCTTTATTAGTGATAAGAGCTTTAATTCGTTTTCCATTTATATAATAAGTGCGCACTTGCTAAGTTTTACGTGTTTTATTTTGTTCTGTATGTAAGGTAGCGGAGCATAATTATAATTCGTATAAAACTGGTATAGATTTACTTCTTTTTATTCACAGAATATATATATAATGTACAGCACATGGTTGCAAAACGGAAGTAGTATGATATTATCTCTTACCCATAAAAAAATATTACAATAATAGTAAATATTAATAACAAGAAGCAAATTCAAATTTAAAACTGTTCAATCACAATGTTTACACAGAACTGGACCTTCTTGATTACATACTTTCTTGCATTTACTATACAATCGTAATATCTTGCCAGGCAGTGTGCCAAATACATATATTTTGAGTTGTAAAAAGCATCTGTGTAGTACAATTAGAGATGCATTCGGGCCGGGCCTGACCGGGCTTTGAGGTTTGGATCGACTCGGCCCGAAAATAAAAATTGCCGGCCCGATTCGAAGATCGACTCGACAAAAAATTAGCTGGCCCGGCTCGAAAATTGACTCGAAATCGGACCGGGCCAGGCCAAAGCTAGAAATTGGGTGCATCCGACATTCCTAATTTTGATTTTTATGTGAGGCGAAATGTTTAATTTTTTTCGTGCCAAATTTATGAAAAACCTCTACATCCTTATAACTTTCGACATTAGTTAACATAAGTTGTTAAAAAAAGAGACACTTCTAGTTATAAAAATTACAAACTTACGAGTATTTAACACTTTGTTTCCCAAAGGCGCTCGAAAATTTAAACTGTTTCACAAATCTTATACAAAAAGATATCATTTGCACAAGGATTTTTTTATCTAACTTTATTTCTACTCAAAAATAAGACAAGAAATCATTATAGTAGAAATAAAAATCACTTTTATCTAAGTATACGAATAGTAATAATAGTAATAATAACAACATGACAATAGCATTATTACGCTTTAATGAATAACCATTAATTTTTGAAGTAAAATAACATTTTTATTATTAAGATGTGAAGTATGTTGTTATTAAATCATTTTGACCCTTTTCAACTTCATCCATTTTCATTAAAATATTAAGGAAACTGTGCATTTGATTGAACTATAAGATTTTTCGGGCCGGCCCGAAAAGCTCGAATTTTCGGGTCGGGCCAAAACCAAAAGTCCGACTTGCCTCAACTTTTGCAAATGATTAGCCCGATTCGGCCCGATAAAAAATATCTTCGGCCCGGCTCGATGATCGACTCGAAATCGAGGCGGGCTTCGGGCCGGGCCAAAGCTCGAGATCGAGTGCATCTCTATACAAAGTACAATGAATGTAAAAAAAGTTAAGTCTTCAGAGCCCAAATCTTGATTATTTATATCCATTACTACGTACTCTTTAGTTCACATTGCTTTTTCCATTTATATATTTAATGCTAACTTTATTGCACTGAGTGCCTAACTCGTTTTCCTTCACATATGTATATAATCAGTTACATAGTTATGAGCAAAGTAAAATGATATTCGTAACCTCGGAAAATGTCACAAATATGACTGAAGGTCATTCGTCGATTACCGACAAATGTAAATCTGCCGTGATGGTAAAGTTTAAATATTTTGTAAACCATACAATAGTTTGTAATAAAAATTTGTATGGCGCGTAAATACAGTGATGTAAACTCAACTTGTAACCGTATCCGAGATATTCTACAATAATGCACAATTTGTGTTTGTGTGTTCCATTTATACTTTTCGAGTGAACTGAACCTTACTGAGTGTGCACCTCCTTGCACTTACTAGGATCTTCCGTTCTTGCCAATGCGGTCTGTTAAATTCAAATATTTGAGTTGTAAAAAGTATCTATGTAAATACAACCTATATAAACAAAATAAGTTTTGACAGCCCGAATCTTGTATAGTGATATCCATTGATACTTAACCTCTCTATCTCTTGAATATACCTACATTTTTGTTTTCTCTACACGCGCAACAATTTAATACTATATTAAACAGCCAATGGGTGACATTGAATAATCGTCTTTCTGGAATAAGACTACGTACCTATGCTTTCAAGGTACAAGATGCAATACCATTAGTAAGTGAACTTGTTTATCGATAATTAACTAGATCGTAAGTGAGCTTTTATGTTTCTGTCCAATGTGCACAAAGTTATTTACTGATTACTGAATCTTTACATTTGCAAATTAATGAAAAGCTGCATTTATTTTATTTTAGGTTTAGACTAAATTATTATGCTTTTAGTGTAATGAACACGTGTTGCATTTTGCTTTCACTTTGACCAATACTTATGGAGAGATAAATTAGTGTTATGTGGTAACGTTGTCGCTTCGTATACTGGCTCCGAATCCCGGATGGATTCAGATGTTTGTGTCATCGCCATTAAAAATAATTAGGTAAACAACGGGTATAAGAAAAACTATCTATCTATCACGGCTTTCGAGCTGGATTAGATCGCCGTAAAAGTATATAAATAAAAGAAAATCGTCGTCTTTTCTGTAAATCAACAATTATAGTGTTATATTCTAATGTCCATATTCATAAACACGCGTAAAGTTTCAAAATGGTTCGTTATAATTTTTGACATATAGAATCAAACTTGACAGATAAAATTTCGATTTTTCTTTTAATGTCGACTGTTTTTATTGGATAAAAATTATAATGAACCGTTTAAACTTTTTACGAGTGTTTATGAATACTGGCATAAGGCTAATATAATTAATAATAAAATTAAAAATTACCCCTAACCTTAAAATTAAATTTACGCGAAAACAGAGATCCTACGAACTCTCAGGGTTCTTTGGACCTCTGGCATGGTTCACATGTTGAGTAATCCTAACCTACTCTCAAATAAAAGGGTTTTTAGGACCTTTGGCATGGTTTACATTAGAGATGCATTCGGGCCGAGCCGGGCTGGGCTTTGAGGTTTGGATCGACTCGGCCCGAAAATAAAAATTACCGACCCGACTCGAAGATCGACTCGACAAAAAAATTAGCTAGCCCGCCTCGAAAATTCACTCGAAATCGGGCCGGGCCGGGCCAAAGCTCAAAATTGGGTGCATCCGGCATTCCTAATGTTGATTTTTATGTTAAAGCGAAATGTTTAACTTGTTTCGTGTCAAACTTATAAAAAACCTCTACATTCTTATAACTTTCAACATTAGTTAACATAAGTAGTTAAAAAAGAGACCCTTCTAGTGTAAGTTTGTTATAAAAATTACAGACCTACGAGTATTTAACACTTTGTTTACCAAAAAATTTAAACAACTTTTCCACAAATCTTATATAAAAAAATATAATTTAATTTACATAAGGATTTTTTATTTAACTTTGTTTCTGCTCAAAAATAGGACAAGAAATCATTATGGTAGGAACAAAAATCACTTTTATTTAAGTATACAAGTAATAACAATAATAATTGCAACAGTACAATATAATTATTATGCTTTAATAAATAACCTTGAATTCTTGAAGTCAAATAATACATTTTTATTTATTAATATGTGAAGTGTGTTGTTATTAAATCATTTTGATCCTTTTTAATTTCATCCAGATTAAGGAAACAGTGCATTTGATTGAACTATAAGATTTTTCGGGCCAGCCCGAAAAGCTCGAATTTTCGGGCCGGGCGAAAATCAAAAGTCCGACGCCTCAATTTTTAAAAATGATTAGCCCGATTCGGCCTGATAAAAAATATCTTCGGCCCGGCTCGATGATCGACTCGAAATCGAGGCGGGCTTCGGGCCGGGCCGGGCCAAAGCTCGAAATCGAGTGCATCTCTAGTTTACATGTTGAGTAATCCTACTTTCCCTTTACCTCTTCAATACGATTTCACGTAAATTTTACTGAAGATGAGAACTTTGTTCTCGAAATACGTATCTAGCTTATTTTTTCATTTAATTTTAAGGTTAGGGGTAATTTTTAATTTTATTATTAATTTTCTGTAAATACTAAAAAAGAAAATTATGGACTTCTCTCGGATTTGAACCCAGGACTTACGTATTGCTAGTAGAATGCTCTACCAACAAAGCTATGAAATCCCTCTAAATTCAATGAATTTTTCACAAAATCTTTCTACGTATTTAATTAACTGAATTGTTCACGGTTCTGAATAATACAATAATTATATAAAAACAATTTAATATATAGTTTTCTACAAATGTTTGATACAATATATCAAGCTATTTCCGTGGTGTGCTCCGACTAAAAGATTGAATTTCCTGGGAATTTTCCAGCGAAGGCGAATGTAAAATGTAGTGATTGCAAGCGCACACGCGTGCAGTCATATAGTAATAAAAGTAAATAAAGAAAATAAGAAACATGCGAGTACCAATCGTATCAGCGACTAAACGATATTTTTAGAACAATAACTATAAATTGCAATGAAATTGATTCCGGAAATTTTATATTACCCGTTTATCTATATTAGATATCTAGAGTCATTTTCTAATATGTCAATGACGTCAAGATATTGTAACCGGTATGTTAGGATTTGACACAAATTGAGGGGTTATTCCATGAAAAGTTTGCCGTTTTTATTTTAAGTAAAAGGTCATAATACAAAATGAAAATTATTTGTTTAATATTTGAAACATTTTTCTTCACCATTATTACAAATTCATCTTATGTTTATATTAATTGTAATTGTGAACCTTGATTATATGTAAGATTATTTTGTCACAGGTTCCTAATAAATTTGCAAACTTAAGATCTACGAGGATACAAATTTAGACTGTGTCCGATGTCGCATTTTGGCATTTAGTACTTAGGATTTAGGTCTTTCTTCACATAAATATAACTCCGAATGGCACACTAGTGATATCCATTGGTTTGTATGGCAACACTTTAGAACAACAAAAATGAATTATACAATTCGATTCAATTTGATGCTTGAGAATAAATGTTAATATTATATTTCATAAAATAGAAGCTAAGATTCTATTCTTTGACAGTAAATTTGACGTTTTGTATAAATTATAGCAACAAACATGATTTGTTTAATTAGTGTGCGTCAACTTCAAGGCATAGTGTGCTTCTGCAAAACTCTAAAATCTAATTCCTAAAATCCTAAATAATCACTAGATTTAGAGCATATAAATTTAGGATTAAGATATTAGGGTGATAAAAGTGCAACATCGGACACAGCCTTATAACTGAAAAGTGTAGAGTGCAAAGTTTTGGTGGAACAAGTCCTCGGGGCAATGAAAATTTACTTGAATCGGAAGTAAAATACTAATTTAATTAGTTTAATAGTTATGTATGTATTAAGTGCAGTTTACCGCTAGAGGATAATGTTTCCGAAAGCTGTATAAATGTACTTAACTTCCGAGATGCTTATATTTCTATACTCTAGTGTATAAACTTGGTGATTAAAGTAAACGATATTCGTATTTTATTTACACGTGACAGAGCTACCACCATCAATATACGTGTAGCATTTAAGTTGTCTTACCTAAATTACTTTTTTCTGAACTGTCTTGGTAATACTGACTAACTAAGTACTGCAGTAGAGAAATGCATTCGATTTCGAGCTTTGGCCCGAAGCCCGCCTCGATGTCGAGTCGATCATCGAGCCGGGCTGAAGGTATTCTTTTATCGGGCCGAATCGGGCTAATCATTTGCAAAAGTTGAGGCGAGTCGGACTTTTGATTTTGGCCCGACCCGAAAATTCGAGCTTTTCGGGCCGGCCCGAAAAATCTTATAGTTCAATCAAATGCACAGTTTCCTTAATATTTTAATGAAAATGGATGAAGTTGAAAAAGGTCAAAATGATTTAATAACAACATACTTCACATCTTAATAATAAAAATGTTATCTTACTTCAAAAATTCAAGGTTGTTCATTAAAGCATAATAATGCTATTGTCATGTTGTTATCATTACTATTATTGCTATTCGTATTCTTTAATAAACGTGATTTTTATTTTTACTATAATGATTTCTTGTCTTATTTTTGAGCAGAAATAAAGTCAGATAAAAAAATCCTTGTGTAAATGATATCTTTTTGTATAAGATTTGTGAAACAGCTTAAATTTTCGACCGCCTTTGGGAAACAAAGTGTTAAATACATACTCGTAAGTCTGTAATTTTTATAACAAACTTACACTAGAAGTGTCTCTTTTTAACAACTTATGTTAACTAATGTCGAAAGTTATAAGGATGTAGAGGTTTCTTTTATAAATTTGGCACGAAAAAAGTTAAACATTTCGCCTCACATAAAAATCAAAATTAGGAATGTCGGATGCACCCAATTTCGAGCTTTGGCCCCGACCCGGCTCGAAGCCCGGCCCGATTTAGAGTCAATTTTCGAGCCGGGGCAGCTAATTTTTTGTCGAGTTGATCTTCGAATCGGGCCGGTAATTTTCGGGCCGAGTCGATTCAAACCTTAAAGCCCCGATCCGGCCCGGCCCGAATGCATCTCTAGTCAGTAGTTACAATCAGATCTGTTATCTGTCAAATATCTAATTTGTTTCAAGCTTTATGACATTCGGTCAATAATTTTCATGACGAGGCTCATGCATACCATAAAGCTTGTGTTTACACTCTTGTTGCATAAATAGCTATTCTGCACAATCGAACATTTTGTAGCATTTTTAAACAATTGAATTAGAAACTATTGCCAGAATTGATACTACAAATTGTTTCACTAAAAGCAATTACATATTATTCTAACGCTGTTGCTAAGGTGATGTTCAAATTATTTATTCACTCACCGCTCGTGGGCTTTTTGTACGATTTACTACCTTTATTATCTTAGCAACCAAATCTTGATCAATACATAAAACCTGTTGCCTTGGAAACCTTATCAGTAAACATTTAAAAAACGATCTTACAAAAAACAAATTTTAACATACCAATATAGACACGTGCGAAAAGGGTTTGACAGACGCTTTCTGTCAACCAGTAAAAATTTGGTGATATCTTTTTCTTAAAGGTAATAATATCAAGGGTGAAATGAAATTCTTCGCTTGATTTAGGCCTGGAATGTCTCTCCAATATGAGGCTATGACTGACTCCTCCAAGTTTTTGATTTTCTTCTTTATAAAGCTTTTATTTGTTTCAGAGTAAGAATGGCATTTTGTAGTAGGTACGTTTATTGATATTGGATGAGATTTATTTTTAAACGATTTTTTGTGACATTTTGTTATTTGGGATTCACATCACTGCCTTAAATAAACAAAATGTCTAGACAACGGAGAAAATAAAAAATAAATCCTTGTTACCAACCTAAATATTTTACCAAAAAAATTCCCCTAATCCTTTACAACGCACAAAAATGTTTCAAACACGATACACATATTTTTCAAATAATAACTTTGACAGTATGAACATACAAATTATCAATGTTGCCAACTATAGCAACAATTAAACGAATAATATGACGTTGATGTCCATTATTTATATATTATTCATGTCATATACGATAATTAATGAACTCTACTATTCATCTTAATAATAATTATATAAGGCTTTTTGACGGTTAAAAATGATAGAAATTTTATTTCATTTTTCAATATTAGTGATTTTAATGCATTAAGGTTTTTACACTAAGTGATGACGTGCATTGGCTGCTTGAATGGTTTGGGTATAGAATTATATGGTTTTATTACATCATAGTTAAAAGAATAATTTTTTGTAGCGCAAAGGTTCAATATTTTTGTCAATATCAAATGTATTCGAATACAGTTGATTTTGGGAAGCCCAATTGTATGCTAGGACAAATAATATATTTCTTTTGACTTCGGATACATAATTGATAAAATAATTCAATTATCTTGATTTCTTAACTTTCCACAGAAACTCTTTCCTAGAATTGTGGTTCTTTAATCTAAACTTGCTTTTATTGATTTGCAATTATGGATTTTATTTTGGTTGACCATAAAACACACGCGGTCTTATCTTGAACATTTCTCATTGTTGGCCAAATATCTACAGAAGTGTAACTTCAAACCGTAGTTTAAAATATATAAAAAGAAATAAGCTTCAAAGTATGACGTTGAAAATTTAACAAACAGAGCCCATTCAAAACCCAAGCGAACTCTTTCAGAAACCATGTAATATAACTGACAATAGAAGCAGAGAAAATAGTATAAAAAACTTATAATAGAAGAGAATATTTCTGAGTTTATAGAAAGGCGAACTAATCTGTTTTTTTTTTTTTCATTATCTTTCTTTAAGCCATAATATTTATTTCTGCTACAAGAGAGGTAAATAATATTTGTTCACAATCATTATAGTAATATGCCGATTCCTCCCTTTTCGAGGTCATTCCTAACTTTAATGACAATCTATTGGGTTGGAAATAACAGATTTCACTTCCATCTCTTGGGTTGGAAATGTTTATGTAGAAGTTGCCTAGCAACATTGTCATAGATTCTTAACAGAGTAGGCTAAAACAATTTTTTTTCTATTTAGCGCTTTCTATGCCTTTTTACCTCTCGCTAAGAGAGGTATTGGATTCATGCTAAAATTCGCATATCCCGATTTTATTGAATAAGCACGATTTAAGGTCCCTAGAATCCGATTATAACATTTTTAAAATGATGTCTGTGTGTGTGTGTGTGTGTGTGTGTGTATGTGTGTATGTCTGGATGTTGTAAACACGATTCTTCAAAAACCATAAGACTTAATAATTGTTTAACTATGGATTCCTCAATCTGACATTCCTGGGAAGAGCTGAAAAGGTTTTGGTAACAATTGACCAACCGGAAGTAGTAGTTTCTGAGAAAAATTCTTCAAAATATAATTTTTTGGAAATTTTTGTTATTAAATATTGAAGAACATAAAATTGTCCATCTAATACACTTAAAATTTTTATTATATCTTGTATAGATTTAGAGATAAACACACTATAATATATAGAGTAATTTAATCGCAGAGGCCAAGGCAGTTGACAAATTCCAATGTTTATAACATAGTTTTTAAATGACACATATTTTATAATATTATTTATATTATATTTAATCTTTCTTATTGTTTTATTAATTAAATATTTGAAATTATAGGTAAAATGCATATATCCATCAGAAATACCGCCAATCTGGTTAATGAATTAGAAAAATCTCTGACATATAGAAACTTCCTCATACAATGAAAAAAAGATATAATTAGAATTATACATGTGCAGAAGACATGTTAAATACAATAAAAAACAGTATTTAGTTAAAGTTCTGTATTTTTTGTTATAAAACGACGATTTAAAAGGGAAGTGCAATTCAATACTTATATAGCCTAATATGGAAATGGCAAGAGGTCTTGTGCTGGCCATAACAGATTTTTAAAATAGAAAATAGTAGTGCTAAAATTTAGGGAATTTTTTATCAGTTGGTGGTATTACTATTAATGTGACATTCGTAATTTAATTTGAAAACTTATTTTTTTAATACTATACGATATTTTCTATTTTTTCTAACCTTACTACTTTATTTCTTCTCTTCTTCTTATTCTTAGTTTTAAATTCAAAATTATGTAAAAATAAAATTCTGAACAATTTGAAAATTGATATTTTTGGAATTCTTAGCAACCAATCTTATAAAAATAAATTATACTAGTCTATTAGAACACTTGAATGAGCCATTAACGAATCCCTTTGGGTGCTGTAACACCTTTGTTACCAGAGCCGTTCCGTCCCGGGGGTGCAAGGCGTGCGGGGTACACGGGCGCCAAACTAAAAGGGCGGCGGTAGCCGCCCGGCTATACAAAATTTAATAAGTCGTTTTTGAAAAAGCCAGAAGTTATAAACAATTACTATCAAAACTGTACTGGTAAAATAATTATTATATAACTTAAATAATTTCCTTAAAGTACATAGAGCAAATAGATTAATGAAATGTAAATCGCTTGAGCGTATGTTACATAAATTGAAAACATCGCACCCTATATTTCCCCAGAAATGGATGCTTTACAAGTTATTCAATACATGTTTACTAATAACCTCATCTACCTGTTTCTAAATATAGCGATTGCCATAAGAATTTTTTTAATATTACCAGTGACAGTTGCTAGCGGCGAGAGAGGCTTTTCAAAACTTAAGATTATAAAAAATTACCTCATATCAACAATGGGTCAAGAAAGGCTTTCAGATTTATCTATCATTAGTATAGAAAAGAAAATTTCTGAAGATTTAAATGAATCTGATATATCAGAATTAGCTATATTAATTTATATACTTATATTATTTATTATAGTAGAGGTATGTACTTTTATTTGTATTTTGTTATTTATGACTATACGCTAAGAATAATAATTAATGTTAATTTGTAATATTATGAAATATTTATATTTTTTACCTTTACTGTGTTTGTTTTATTTAAGAGAATTATTTTTTTGATAAGTTTCAGTTAATTAATTGGGGGGGGGGGGGGCGGTTGTTGAGAAGGGGCGCCAAAATTATTTCCGCACACGGGCGGCATATACCCTAGGAACGGCCCTGTTTGTTACAGATGCAAAATAGAAAAAACATACAAAATATAAAAATGATATACCACACCTTAAGTTGTCCGTTAGCTGTAGCACACCATTTGTTATATGTTTTTATGATTTTGTTAAATACATTAATGGTAGTTGAAAATGCAACAGCAAAAAATACTAGAAATAAATAAATGAGATTTAGCGTAGAACTTGTTTATTATTAGTAGTGTAAACGATTAAACAATAAAGAACAACAGAAAATTAATAAGAACTATGTTGTCTGCGCGCATTAAATACCGCTAATACGCCGAGGTATGGGCTCAATAAAGTGATGAACAACAATTTGCGGTATTTCATTCCATCCTTTTTTAACTGCTTCAACCCTTTGTCCCGACAGTAGCAAACTTTGAAGGTAAAATGAACATATGTACGTCCCTACAAACAACGCCATATTAGTCTAATTACGACGCCAGGAGTGGGAAAATATATGTATAATAATAAATTATCAAACTATTTGTTTGTGTCAAGTACAAAACTTTCATTACTCTGAAATTTATTTCAATGTTTAATTACTAACATTGTGTGGGCTTTCAAATTATCTTGCAATCTTTTGTTGTCTCTATATTTATTTTAATAAAATGTTTTATAAAAGCATATTATATGTATTTTAATTTTGTTTCAGATATAACATCATGTGCGGTAGACTTCCTCTTTTGTTCCCTTGAAATAAAAATAATTATCCAATGAGCAAACATTGTTGAACAAACAAAAACCAAAAGCTGTGTTATTGGCAATTATGGCGCCATGTCCAAATTTAATGGACTGATTAAAATGATAACAAATCTTCTCCACAACTCCAGTATGGATCGATTTGACGACCAACGTCTAAACGACATACTAAACACCACTAACCTCACGGTTTATATAGAAATCTTGAAAGGACTTCCAACAAAAGGACAAACAGATTACTGCAACGATTTTGTCAAAGATATCGCTGTAGCGTATAGCAGGACCCATGGATACATCAGCCTTATTGTCTGTATCTTCGGGACTATTGCTAACGTTCTCAACATAGCCGTCCTGACTAGGAAGGATATGGTTTGCACTCCAGTAAATAGAATTCTAACAGGACTTGCAGTGGCGGACATGATGGTGATGATAGAATATATACCGTTTGCCTATTATTATTATTTGATTCTACCTGGAAGATATGATTTTCCGTATTCTTGGGCAGTGTATATGTTGTTTCATACGAATTTTGCGCAAGTGCTGCATACCATTTCGATTTGTCTGACGCTAGCTTTGGCGATATGGAGGTACATCGCTATCAGGTAAGAAAATTTAATATCGCACTTAGTTATATATGAGGAATGAATCCTATGCTCTACCCCTTCTTATAAAAAAAAAATCTGATGTGGCCAACACAAAACCTCCCGCTATTTAATTTTTATTAATTTAAATACATACCTACGTATTTATTAACGCGTCAAACTATTCCATTGCATAAAACTATTGATTTATTTACTATTTTCTTTTTAAAATGTCATTATAATTAATTTGAAGCGATTAGTTTTTTGACAGTTTTGACAGTGAATTTTCTACAGGAATACATTAATACTTTTTCTATATATTTTACAGATAAATTTAAAAATAATTTTTTTTGTTAGTCGCGAAGCCTAAGATAAAAACTATTCCTTTGTTACACAGTTCATTTATCAAATGAATGTAACTGACAGTAAATGTCACTGTCAAAAAACTAACCACTTCAAATTAATAATAGTGACATTTTAAAAAGAAAATAGTAAATAAAGCAATAGTTTTCTGCAATGGAACAGTTTGCAGCGTTAGTAAATACGTAGGTAGGTATGTATTTAAATTAATAAAAATTAAATAGCGGGAGGTTTTGTGTTGGGCACATCAGATTTTTTTTCATTTCATTTTATGAACAAGTTTCCCCCTACTCTTATAAATGTTCGACATTCTTCCAATTCATTGACGAGATTGGCGATATTTCTGGAGGATGTATGATGAAATATATGTAAAGCAAGCGCGTGTTTAGTTGATACTGCTACTGTACATACTTTGGCTTAAAAATGAATCCCCTTTCTTTTATACCAATTTTAGATGTTGATGGATTATTTTCCTCCTTATAATGGTAACATATAATTACTATTACATCTCGACCTGTCCAAGTACGAATTTTAGGTATTCCGCATACAAGAACAGTGTGACTTTAACGTGCGGCAGCTATATCTACAATATTAAATATTTAATTAATGATAAAATAAGAAATAGTAAATGTACTTCCCAGAAAGAGCCTTCAGTAATGTCAACAAACATTTTAATTCTTTAACTGGTTTCCATGGGATGTTTGATTCATTATAAAATGAATTACTTTATATATTTATAATTCTCTATCTCTAAATCTATAGAAGATATAATAAAAATGTTAAATGTATTAGATGGAGAATTTTATATTCTTTCATTTTTGTAATAACATAAATTTCCAAAAAAATAATATTTAGAAGATTTTTTTAAGAAACTAATACTTTCGGTTGTCCTATTGTTGCCAAAACGCTTTCATCATAAAACGCTATTTCTGCTATATTTTGTAAGAAATAATATAAACATTTAAGAAGAAAAATGTATTTTCCAAAGTTGTACATAGTGTTATGGGCAATCGAAAATGATATGAACTAAAAATAAATTCTTAGAATAAAGTATAATGTATTTTGTACTTTTACTGCCCGTGACAATTTACACAAATGGATGATACTTTGATTGTAGCTGTGCACTTGTTACCCTTGTTTGCCTTATATCGGGATTTTATTTGATATTTTCGTCTGTCAGGTAATTTTTCATCTTCAACTCCAGATTCTTCGGGTTCTTTGTTGGTTACACGATTTTTTCAATGTTCTTTCGCGAGTTCTTCTGCTAAAGCTAGCAAATAATTTCTTCGAGAAATTTTCTTTCCAATTTTAAATGGCACAAAAGTGACCCCTGTGGTGCACTCTCCACATCAGCTATAAGTGCCCGTGAGGTGACGCCTGGTAAGCGCCCACACGGTAAAATATATCGTCATCATTACTGAAGTCTACATGTGTTGTAGATACTGGCACACCCAGAAATGGGTAATATGCCGTGATGATATATTTATTTATATTTATTTAGTTTCTTCATATAAAATCCAGGAATTTATTCCCGCTATATCTAGAATATTATAAAATGTGTGTACTGGCCATCTGCGAGAAGCTGCTTTTACAGAATATTTTCTGTACATCTGATCAAGTACATCTACACCATATTTACTCTCATTATAAAACCCTATAGTTTCGGGTTTTTCTTATTATCTTGTCCAATTTGCACGTCAGAAAGCATTGCACTCATTACAATCACATTTTTAGTTTCTTTGCCCTGATAAACATTGAATGATATACTAAACTTTAGTAAAACTAACTGGACAAAGCGGCAACGACTAAATTTGTACTTGTCAACGAGAACACGAGAATATTTTTCAATGTCTGTAATTATTTACAATGAACCGCTTTTTGAAATAATAGTAATAATAATAATAATAATAGTAACAATAATAATTATATATGTATTCATATTGTATTTATGATTCTTAGCGAGAGGTGAAAATTACGAAACAAAAATTTAATTTTTCAACGTAATCTTCATTAAGTTTAATGCAACAACATTTCAGTTTGTTCAACCTCCTCAAACCAGTAATTTGCATCGGACATGACCTCACAATTAACAGAAAATCTGTTTCTGCGTAAGTGTTCTTTAAGTTTTGGGAACATCCTATAGTCGCTGAGAGCCAAATCAGAATAATAGGATGGATGTTTTATGTTTTCCTAATTTAATGCCTATTTAGCAGCCATTGCAACTCACGAAAAATGGTTAGGCGCCTGTGAGCAAGGAGCTCACGGCCTGCTAATAAAAATGCGATTGTTTTTAAAATTTGTTGTTTTTACGTTCTGTCACTGTCATTATTATAAGTTTTGTACGCTTTTGAAATAAAATAACTTTTTCATTATTTTAACTGTTTTTACTGATGTTAATAATATACCATCAGTTACATGGCGCTGCGGACAACGAATTGAAGCGGATGGAAGTTCAGTGAACATTGAAAAAAGTGTATGACGTTTATACAGAATTTGCAATTCAACGGTACGTTATTCATCAGTTACATTTTGAACTTTAATTTACATTACGACGACATTAACATTGAACGACGGTGACTGACGAACAATTTCGACGAACGCCTATACGAAGCACGAAGAATACGATCGACGGACTTTTACACGCATACGTACGAGTGCATGGTAAAATATGGAGAGTATTCAAAGCTTTGACGAATTTGCAAAAATTTCAATCGATGGGTTACGCGCAGAATGCATGCAACGAAAATTCACTATGGACTACGATAAGGCCACGAAAGGTGAAATGATTGCACGGCTTCTGGAAGACAATCTGAAACATGTCAACTCCACCGACGCTACGATAGTGAATACGACTACGACGACCGACAGCGATGAAGTATCTACGAAGGATCTTCTTAAGCTAATATACAAACTTATGGAGAAACAATCGACACCGACGACGTTAATTACACAACCCGATTTATCGTTCACTCTACCCAAGTTTGCTGGAAACGACGATGAATCATTGAAAGAATGGATCGGCGAATTTGAGGCCATGCGATTGAAATACCACTGGGACGATGCCACATTACTTTCAATTGCAAGTAAAAACCTCGAAGGTCCAGCAAGAGATTGGAATGAAGGCAACGGGCGGCAAATAAAAACTTGGGCTGATTGGACGAAAGAAATCACCACTCAATTTGGCCAAGATTTAACGCTTCGAATCTGGTCAAATAGATGTGAACAACGGATTCAAAAAGCCAACGAACCAATTATCCAATACATGCACGCGAAGATGCGCATAATGGCACGCTGTCCACTAACACTACGTGAAAGGGACAAAGTCGATTATTTAACGATGGGCGTAACGGACAAAGCCATCGCGAACAGCTTGAAAGCTCATTACAAATCTGTAAATTGCACTTGTTATCAGCTAATCGATCTAGCACGAGAATTAGAACCAACGATTACAAATACAACAGCCTACAGTAAAGATACTCGAACCGAATCAACGTCCGAACGTACAAGTCCAAGGTGCTTCCGCTGCAACGGTTATGGTCATATAGGTAAAGACCACGAAGATCCAAAAAAGTCCAAGTTACTCCCACCTGTGACAAATCCACCCAGAACGAAGACTACGCAAAAGGCTATAAATACCCTAGCCGTAACGAATAGGCACGAATTAGTATCGAAGCATGAACGCCGACCGATACTTCCGGTAACTATTGATAAACAACATCAAGTCGATGCACTGATCGATTCTGGGGCGGACGATTCGGTAATACGATACCGAGATGCAAAGAAATTTAATTTGGACATCGAACGATTCGACGGAGAACCGTTCCAGGTAATGGAGAACGAAGTGTTTCCCATTGGGCGAACAAAAATTGATTTGACAATCGGAAACATTACGGGTCGAGTAAATGCAGCAGTTGTACGCGATGCACCATACGCAATGCTAATTGGCCTTGATTGGAAGGATGCAACTAACACAGGCATCACAACAGGTCCTGGTACGCGAATAATAATCGAAAGATTTGAGAGCACTATATCTACGAAGATACATGAACAGAAGCAATTTTCAATATTTTTACGTCGCGAAAATACCGCAAATGCTAACAACTACGAAATACGAACCGAAGAGAAACAACTTGAGCAAATTTGGATCAATAATATCCAAATGAACGAAGTTATACCATTGGAACGACAGGCAATTATTCAAACATCGCCAAAAGCAATAAATAAGTATGACATCAAAGCTTATGTTAATGAATTACCGAAACACATTACTAATGATGCAACGACGGAACAAATCGCAAGATTACGTAATGTCATACTCGAAAATCATGAACTTTTTACGAAAGACAAATTTGACATTGGATTTTGCCCAACGACAGAACACGTGATCGAGCTCACTGACAATATCCCTGTTAAAGTAGCTTCATATCGCCATTCGTGGAAAGATAGAGAATTTATACGCGAGGAAACAGAGAATTGGTTGAAGATGGGTTTGATTCGTAAATCCAAATCACAGTACGCAAGTCCAGTTTTTGTCGTCGAACAACCTTTTCATCCTTCTACGCCACGACGATTAGTTGTGGACTACCGGAAATTAAATGGAAAAACTATTAAACGTGTTTACGCTATGCCACGAATTGATGATACGATCGACAAAATAGGTAAAGGAAAATACTTCTCAACAATAGACATTAAAAAAGGATACCTCAACATCCGTATCCGTAAAGAAGATTGTCATAAAACGGCATTTACGACGCCAGACGGGCACTATGAATGCATTATGATGAACTTTGGATACTGTGGTGCACCCGCGACATGGGTCGAATTGATGGATGAAATAATCGGCGAACTAAAATGGAAAGACGTCATTGCAGTTTATATGGACGACTCATGCATTTACACTGAAACAATCGACGAAAATATCGATACGTTAAGCGATGTTTTTCAACGTTTCCGAAAGTATGGATTCAAGGTCGATCTACGACGATGTCAACTCATCCAAACACAAATCAAGTTCTTGGGTTACGTCGTTTCGCGAGAAGGAAAATCACCAGATCCTGAACGTTCATCAGCAGTTGACCGATATCCTGATATACTAAACACACGTAAAGCACTCCAACGATTTTTAGGATTTGCTTCATACTTCCGAAAATTTATTCCGGGATTTGCACAAATTGCTAACCCACTGATCACGCTTACGAAAAATCAAACGGCAGGTAGCAATGACATTAGAGATTTCTGGACGACGGACCACACAGAGGCTATTCGAATCCTGAAACTGAAATTGAAATCACCTCCGATTTTGGCACACTTCGATCCAACGTGCGAAACCCATATCTATGTGGATGCATCGATAAATGCATTAGGAGCATATATGGCGCAGAAACAGAAAGGAAGTGAGCGAGCAATCGAGTTTGCAAGCCGCACCACTACGGAGACTGAACAAAAACTTTATACGAATCATCTAGAGTGTCTAGCGGTCCATCAGGCAACTGGATTCATGAGTAAAGGAATGCAAAAGTTCTTGTCGAATATGGGAATCGAACACATCACGTCTTGCCCTTATTTCCCGCAGGCAAATGGACTAGTGGAACGATCGGTCCAGACGGTTAAGCACGCATTGCGAAAGTATACGTTTGAACGACAAGATGACTGGGACCAGTTGCTACCGAAAATAACAAGAAGTATAAATACGAAGAAGCAGGGTTCTACAAAAGTTTCGCCATTTTATCTTCTGTACGGATACGATCCAAGAACAGAAGGAGAAGTAAATTTCGGAGTGGTAACTAACGACGTTGATCGCTTCACGCAAATTGAAATGCTCCACGAAATTAGAAAAGAGGCACGCGCACATTTACAAGCAGCATTAGCGAAGCAAAAGTTACGGTACGATAACAATCGGAACCCAATGCCGTTTACGAAAGATGACTACGTGTTACTCGACGAAAATCCAAGAGAAGCATTTGGTAATCTACGCAAGACACAACCGTATCGTGTGGTAAAATGCCACGAAGACGACACATGCGACATTGAGTTACCAAATGGGGGTGGTCAACGAAGAGTCCATGTAACTCAGTTAAAACTGTTCTTCGACAACTGTGACGAGAAGACATTCGCCATTGAGCGGCTCATGGAACTGAAACCAAGAGATGAACAAACGAACGAGCACAAGCAGTCTCGGGACGAGCCAGCCTAAAAGGAAGGTCGTGTGAGCAAGGAGCTCACGGCCTGCTAATAAAAATGCGATTGTTTTTAAAATTTGTTGTTTTTACGTTCTGTCACTGTCATTATTATAAGTTTTGTACGCTTTTGAAATAAAATAACTTTTTCATTATTTTAACTGTTTTTACTGATGTTAATAATATAACATCAGTTACAGCGCCTTATCCTCATGAAACAGACAGCACACCACGCCTCAATTTGTCGTACTGTTTTTCTTTGATGACATCACGCAATTTTGTTATTAAATTAGCATAATAAGACTGTGTTATTGTTATTCCCTTGTGCAAGTAATCAAATAATATTACTCCTCTGTATCCCAAAAAACTGACATTAGTTGCAGTAATGAGCGAAGCTTCAGTAAGCTGATTATTACACGATATTCTTCCACATTTAAATTCCCGACACCGCCTCTTGACACATCATAAGAAATTGCAGTCTCCCCTAATGTTGTTTTCATATCGTTATGAATTTCAGTAGGCTTTTATACCATTTTTACCTCTCGCTAAGAGAGGTATTGGATTCATGCTAAAATTTGCATATCCAGATTTTATTGAATAAGCACGATTTAAGGTCCCTAGAATCCGATTATAACATTTTTAAAATGTCTGTGTGTGTGTGTGTGTGTGTGTGGATGTGTGTATGTGTGTGTGTGTGTGTCTGTGTATGTATGGATGTTGGAGGGACGATTCCTCAAAAACTATAAGACTTAAAAAATATTTAACTGCAGTTTCTTCAATCTGACATCCCTGGGAAGAGCTGAAAAGGTTTTGGTAACAATTGAACAACCGGAAGTAGTAGTTTCTTAAAAAAAATCTTCTAAATATAATATTTTGGGAGTTTTTTTTATATTATATTGAAGAATATAAATTTCTCCATCTAATACACTTAAATTTTTTATTATATCTTGTATAGATTTAGAGATAAAGACACTATAATTTATAGAGTAAACTAATCGCAGAGACCAAAGCACTAAGGAAACCAGTTGACAAATTTCAATGTTTATAACATGACACATGTCATTGTCAAATATCAGCAGTTTTAGTGACATTCTGATAGCTTTTTCTGGGAAGTATATTTAACTTTTCTTATTGTTTTATTAATTAAATATTTGAAATTATAGGTAAAATTGTGGGAAAATGCATATATCCATCAGAAATACCGCCAATCTGGTTAATGAATTGGAAGAATCTCTGACATTTAGAAACTTCCTCATACAATGAAAAATAGATATAATTAGAATTATATGTGTGCAGAAGACATGTTAAATACAATAAAAAACAATATTTGAGTAAAGTTCTGTAATTTTTTGTTATAAAACGCCGGTTCGAAAGCGGAATGCATTACAATACTTATATATCCTAATATGGAAATGGCGAGAGGTCTTGTGCTGGCGACAACATATTTTTCTATAAATATTTGATCACCGCTCTCTAATCAGTAGGGTCCATTTTCACTATGTGATGCAAGTTAGAGATGAAGAATTAGCTAGTGTACGGTGAAAAGTTAGAAAGTTAACAATTTACATACGTCCCCTATAAACTTCAATAATTCAGTTGTCATAAAATCAAGCCAATTATTATGTTAGAAATAAGTCAAGGGTGGCGCAAAGGGTAC
Source organism: Ophonus ardosiacus (assembly GCA_943142095.1). NCBI lineage: Eukaryota > Metazoa > Arthropoda > Insecta > Coleoptera > Carabidae > Ophonus > Ophonus ardosiacus. Next base: position 40,780,309 of record OW964831.1, on the reverse strand, counting down.
TATCGTCGGAAATAGACAAAATAAATATGTAAAATTATTGTAGATAGGAATATATTCGGGTTAGGTTTTTTAAGACTGAATAGGGCTATTGCACGAATTTTTATATGCCTCCTAAGTATTAAATTTTAAAAAATACTGTTCTTTAAATAGCCTCAAATTTGAAAATATCACGAAATATCCATTAGTTACTTTACAATTATTTATTAAAATTTGTGTAATATTTTGAAAAAGAATAATAATTAAAATTTTATAGAACTTCCGATCTCTTTGAATGAGAGAAGAAGAAGAATAGATGATGTTTTATAATAATTGGTAATTATAGAAAGTCAATTGAGGTACGATTGTGACAACGACGTATTTCTACTCGTAGTATCTTTTTGCTCTATTAGTAGTCTATTTCTTTGCTAACCCTTGTGTACTGAGAAGAACAAATAATGAACCTACGTCACGTTGAAATTGTCTAAGTTTATAACGGGGTCTTTAGAAAAATAAAGTTCAATTATTTTGCTCATAATGTAACTTTAAATTATTTCAATCGTAACATACAATATTTCTCAAAAATATTAAACTTTTCGTTCAAAATTTTGTTAATAAAGTTTCACGATATCAAAATGTGACGTCACCTAGCGCTGAGTCCTATAGTTCAAACAAGTTATATGATATAGCTGATATATCACTTTTCGATTCCTTTGTTGTTAATATGATTAATAATTATTTAATTTAATAGAGATGTCCAACTATTCATGAATTAATGTAAGTTACTGTTTTTTTATGAATTATACATAGGTTGGTGAAATGTCAAATGAAGGTCATATATAAAGGGTGTAAATTTTAAAACGGGTTATAGGGCTATAGCATAGAAAAACAGTTTTTTGGTCGCCAAAAGTTTCTATATTAATTTATTAAAAAAATAATTAATTCCTGTTACAAAGAAAAAAATTACGAATTTTTTAATGCCAAACACATTATATTTCCGTTTCATGTAAAGCCAGAAAATAAATTTAAAAATTTGTACAATTAAGAAAAAATATCATTAGCCATGAAAATGATAATAACAAAACATTGCCATTTTTTACTAACCTGATAGGGACAATTAAAGATTAAAGTTATTAACTTATGAACTAATACAAAATAACGCAAAATAAAGAAAACACTAGGATATTTATTTAAGAAACATTTCATATTTATTGTAATAGGTATTTAAAAATTAAACATGATCTACATGTAATAAGAAATAAGGTATAAGAAACAAGAAAAACTGCAAACTACAAGGGAACAATTAAAACCATTTAATGATTTATAATTTTTCTTCTTGAGACAAATTATCCACGATTTCTTCTTAATAAAACGAAAATAATAATTTAACAAATAATGTCATAAGTCAACAATTGTTTTGTTTTGTTTCTATCAGTTTCACGGCTAATGATATTTTTCCTTAATTGTGCAAATTTTTAAATTTATTTTCTGGCTTTATATGTAACAGAAATGCAATGTGTTTAGTATCAAAAAATTCTTTATAATATGCACTAATTCATTTTGCAATAAATTAATACAGAAACTTTTGTCGTCTAAAAAACTGTTTTTCTGTATTATGGCCCTATGACCCGTTTTAAAATTTACAGCCTGTATATATATCATATGTAACCAAACATGTCAAGTCAAGTTCTTTCTTGATCATTGTTAACAGGTAAACTTATAAATTTATTACAATGGTTTGTTTAAAAATTAAAGGCAGTTATAAGCAAAAATTATTGTGACATATTAAATAGTAGTTTCAGATTAGGCCACTGGAGGGTAGCGCTGCCTTATTGCTAAGGGACATGACACGAGAAAATTTAAATATTATTAAAAATTTCAAAAATTCATAGTTTATGGTGTATTTCTGGAAGGTAAAATATGAAGCTACATTAATAACTTTGCATAATTTAATAAGATAATAATTAAAAAATTGTTAAAAGACCTTCTTGGTTTCTTACAAAAAATAATTAGAGTTAGACGAGAAGTTGCAGTTTTTCCGAAAAAAAAAATAGAAAAAAATGTGCAGTTATTAAATTGTAATTCAGTGGCACGTGAATTGAAAGCTGAGATCTTACACAATTTTATTTTAGTTTTCTTCTTCCAATTACAATATATAATTACGTGACGATGAAATAATAAAAAGCAAGGTCTTTGTCTGTAGTACGCTTCTTCTAAGAAAATAGTAGATTGCATTTGAGATTCTACTGTTTTGCAATTTAAAGTTGAAGCGTACCAAATGGGGAAGTTTAGCATGGTAAAAATTCTACATAACATACTATTTTCTCACAAATATAACACAAATGACTGCTGAAATTGAAATTAAAAATTAAAGTTATTGCTCCATTTATTTATAATTAATATTTTTTGGGTAAACTCTAAGTACGTCACAAGTCAGTTATGCGCAAACTCAGACAGAACGGTGAAATCGAACCACTTGAACGTAGGTCGTAACAACACCTCAGTCTCAATTGACTGGAAACCGCAACCGCGCGCGTCAGTGTATAAATGGACATACGTTGCGCCAAGCCTCTACCGACGTCATCGCAGCTTAAAATCGGCGTTTCCGGAAAATCTGGGCATTTTTGAAAAAATAAAACATGTTACATCATTTTTCAAGTCATTTTCCCATGGAATAAAAAAATAAAAATCTGATGTGGCCAACACATGACCTCCCGCCAATTCCATGTTTAAAATAGCAGTGAGCTTTAAGTAAAGTGTCATTTCCGGTTAATCGTTTGTAAATAAAATCTAATTTGTTGTCCAATAAATAGAAAAGTTTGTAATACGAAATTTTGGATTGTTTTATTGTTTTTCCTCAAAAATTTGTTAGAGCTCCAAATTAAGTACTACATCCGATTTATCACATATGGTTAAAATCTAATATGTTGTTTCTAATTAAATATGAGTTTTAAAAACCAAATTTGAGAAGTTTTGGATCATATTTTAATAGGCTTTAAGGAAAAATCGTCACACACGTACATTCTTATAAAAATCAGCATCATCTTCCAGGTGCTCTAAAACGCAATCTTTGTAAATTCTTCGCCGTACATAATCCATTTCGTAAATGTGTAGTTGTAAATTAATATTAATTTATAGTGCTGCAAAAATACAAATAGCAATTAGCAAATTTAAATCAGATCATCCTGTACATCTAACATTTATGTATGATGGAAAATATATTATTTTTACAAACCTTAATAAAATATTTTACTATTATATTCTCATTAACACGGTTTCATTATTAATTTTAATATAATTGCTGCCTGTCAGTGACATTTGTTTAAATATGTCAAACCTGTCATTAAAACTATGATTTTGTTTGACGCATAGGCTAGGTGATACATGGAAATAAATTATATTATATTCATATTTAAAGTTATTTAGAGTTATTTACTAAATGTTATTATCGTAGAATTGAAGATTAAACCATTATATTCCATTTTAATTAGTAAAAGTTGCTAAAAAATTATATTCAATGAATTTTTTACAAGAAAAACTGTTAAAAGCTTGTATAAATGATACTTCCGGTTATCCGATATACACTAAAAACTAATGAGCACTTCCCATATTAGTATAGAATGGGTATACAAAATTTCAAATTTTTCTGATTGATAGTATTTGAGTAATCGTGTCCACAAGATCCACACACACAGACACACACACACACACACACACACACACACACACACACACACAGACACACACACATGCATACCTACAGACATCATTGTAAAAATGTTAAAATCGGATTCTGGGGACATCAAAACGTGCTTATTATATAAAATCTCTATATGCTATTTTTAGCACGATCCCTATACCTCCCTTACCTAGGATAGCGGGAGGTAAAAAATCGCTAAACTTCTCCATTGTCAATATTGCATTGAAATGAAATTTCAAATGAATTATTATGCATTGTTGGCAAAATTTCTTTTTTCATTTTTTTAAGGGTCACTTAAAATTTAAGTTTTATTGGTACAACAAGGCATAAATAAATTACGTATTTAAATTTTTGAAAGTAAACCGTTTCAATGCAAAATGATCTATAAAAATGTTCAATACCTAAATAGCAAAAATTATAAAATCAAAAACATGAAATGCACGTATAATTTATTTCTTTCCATTTCATTTGATAATACGCTGCTGCTATTATTAGTATTATTAATTAATATAAACATAACTACAATCACAAAAAATAACAAAATTATTAATTAATGGAACTGGAACATAACATTACAGTATTGTTTAATCTGAATTAAATAGGATTATAGGCACTGTGTATATTGTTATCTATGTGTGTTCATTGCAATCATTGGCTTTATCTTAATTTTAGAACAGATAATAAAATTAAATTGAATATGTTACATTTAATCTCATTATTGTTTAAATTGTAAACATTAATAATATAAACAAAAACACTGGTTTCAGTCAATTTGTTAAAATAATTTTTCAGTCCGACGTTTCGGCCGTACTGCGGCCTTCTTCAGGGAATGCTACAATTTTTATACATTTAATAAACACATAATACACTAATTAAACAAATACAATAGTCAGAAGTTAAAAATGAAATACATATATGTAACATGTAAATTTAGTAAAGAACAATAATATCTATAGCTTTTTTGATCAAACGTCGTATACCAGAAGAATTGGACCAGTGTAATAATGTCATCTTCAATAATTCTTTTACCGTTTGTCTTATAAACTATAAACCTCCTATTTTAAGTACATATTCTAGAAATTATCGGCTAATGAAGTAGTGCTCTATTTAAAATAATTTTCATGGTGTATGTGTTTAAGTATGTACACAATATTTTTTTTCAAAAGATAAAAAATAACAGATGTCTAATGAGTAAAATTTAAGGTACAATATGGTATAACATTGTGGATTATGCTAAAAGAAAATAACCGAATTATGTACAGAAAATCAAAATTTATTTTTTCTAACATGAGTTTTTATGTAATTTATTTTGGCGCTAAAAGTATCACGTAGTTTGTGACGTATGAGTGATTGATAACATTTCTAACAAATGTTGTACATAAACATAATTGCACAGTTAATAGAAAGCAGTTTTTCTGCCATTGACGCGATGTCAACTGTCTTGTACGCATTACATTTTCTGTGTTTACTAGTTCTCTGTTTCTCTATTTTTCTTATCATCAGCTCCTTCTGCGTTACACCCGGGAAATTCATTTTTTCAAGTAATATCGTTGAGTGAATAATGTATACATTATTCACTCAACGGTAATATTTAAAAATTCGTATCTCGCTCAAAGAAAAAAGAACTTAAAATTTAGGTTTATAACACAAATAAGGGAAAGTTTCACAAATTAAATAGAATACAAATTAAACGAACGGGTAATTAATTTCAATATTCGATTCGATATACATATGTACTTATTTGATTTAAAAAGGCAGTTGCATGATAGATTTTAAATGCTTGATAAAATATTCAACTGTTGGTAATAATATAAATAGTTCGACAAAAAATTCTTATAAAAATATATATCCCTGGATAAAACGACTAAGGTTCGATAAAAATAACAGATGCTTGATAAAAACAAAAATTGCATAATAAAAATCTGATGTGGTCAACACAAAACCTTCCGCTATTTAATTTTTACATACATACGTAAAATCACGCGTTTCCCATTTAGTGGGTTAGCAAAAACCCGGAAACAATAGTAACAATAAGAAAAGGGATAAGAGTAAGAGCTCAGCTGACTCACTTCACTCTTTAACATTCTTCTTTCGCCTTGTCCACAATCATCATAGCATTCATACATAAGAACATATTAAAGTGACCGTTTTTCGGTAGCGAATAACCGCATCCGGACCACAATAATAGTTACGCAACAATCATCCTTCGCCACACATTGTAGCCTATTTTTATTAATTTAAATACATACTTACGTATTTACTAACGCTGCAAACTGTTCCATTGCATAAAACTATTGTTTTATTTACTATTTTCTTTTTAAAATGTCACTATTATTAATTTGAAGTGATTAGTTTTTTGACAGTGACATTTACTGTCAGTTACATTCATTTGAAATATGAACTGTGTAACAAAGGAATTGTGTTTATCTTAGGCTTCGGGACTAATAAAAAAAATTATTTTTAAATTTATCTGCAAAATATATAGAAAAAGTATTAATGTATTCCTGTAGAAAATTCAATAATCTTTAAATAAATAAAATAAATATATCATCACGGCATATTACCCATTTCTGGGTGTGCCAGTATCTACAACACATGTAGACATCGGTAATGATGACGATATATTTTACCGTGTGGGCGCTTACCAGGCGTCACCTCACGGGCACTCATAGCTGGTGTGGAGAGTGCACCACAGGGGTCACTTTTGTGCCATTTAAAATTGGAAATATTTGGCGTCTGTCGGGATCGAACCCGGTTCCCCCAGGTTCGTGACCAAACACTCAGGCACGCGGCCACGGGACCCCATACAATAATCTTTAATTTTTATAAGACATAAAATGCGAAAAAATGGCATTTAATGATATTTTTGAAGAAAAACCATTATGAGCTTCAGGTAAAGTGCCATTTCCGGTTATCCGATTTACACCAAAATCTAATGGCTTCTTTTCATATTAGAATAGGATAGAAATACAACGTTTCAGAATTTTCTGAATGATAGTATTTGAGTTAGAGCGAAGACAAAATCCCTACACATACAAACATACATACATACATACATACATACATACATACACACACACACATACATACATACACACACACATACATACATACACACATACATATACACACACACATACAGACATCATCTTGAAAATGTTAATATTGGATTCTAGGGACCTTAAAACGTGGTCATTTACTAAAATCTCGATATGTGATTTTTAGCACGATCCCTATACCTTCCTTACCACGGGTAGCGGGAGGTAAAAAGTACTAAATGTTCAACAACTGTAGCTCAGAAATAAAAGAAGATCGAAAATTCCTGTGGTGACTATTAAACTTTTCTCACAATGTTGACCCTGGAATGTACAAACGATTTTGCTCTATCAGCAATGGCATGCGGTGCGTTTCTGTGTTGGGTGTGCAGATTTTTTTTTTAAAGTATTGTGTAGGTAGAACAATTCAGAATTATCTTATTTTTTTATACTATGTCTCTTCTAAAAAATGGTTTCTTCAGTAAATCCGCAATTAGTAATTCACTTACAATTTCAATTCTATAAATTTTCATAAATACAAATATAAGTGAAATAAATAATATATAAATTATATACCAAATACCTAAAATTAATAATTAATTGTTTGCCTGAACTTGTTTATGCTTGTGAATACTACCAAAAGTAATTTTACGGCGATACGTGCACAAAATATGCTGCACGCTGGAGAGTGCGATGAGGCGATACGTATTTCTAATATTTTATCCTTGTCTGCGCAAATACACTGTTCCTATACGCTCCCTGTGTAAAAACATGCGCATCGAGTGCAATGCGGAGACCTCATAGACAAGGAAAGATATATACTAGACCGAGTTTACATGTTAGGAGCACGAAGCATAATATAGAAGGAGATGACACTCAGCGCACAGAATGGCACGAAATTTTACTTCTAGCGTGAGAGGCAGCGGTGGGGTTAGGAGGCCGACTATTACACAGTACTTATATGCGTAGTGCATTATATATCACATATTTCTTGTAATTTATATAAAAAATATTGTTATAGTACATTACGAAATTACAAAAGTACATGTTTATTGTACATACATAATAAATTTTATAAAAGTTAATTTCGAAAATCTGTTAAACCGATATAAAAATCTCGTATAGTTTTAATTAAAATACACAAAATATACTTAAATATAATATATTTTTCTACTCCTACTGGGCAAATAATAATATAAAAAAAAAAACTAGAAAAAAACTTTTATGTTACATGTAATTAGTTTTTACAAAATTTCGCCAATTTTCTTTTCTCTCTGCTGGTTGGCACTTGATTAATTTTAATTTGGTGGAAATACTGTCTCATTGATGTGAATTCATGTATTACATAAGATAAAATTTCTTTACAATGAATATTGCAATTAAATGCAAATTTATAATTTTCAATGACAAAAGGGACAGTTTCCTCATAAACATAGGGATTTTCTATGTATTTTAATAATATATTTTCTATATATAACATAAATTGTAAATAACACGATTTTGATGTATCAGGATCAGGTTTTCAAATTAGTTAAATTCGCACACATTTAAACTTTTATCTTCCTCATCGTAGGAATGTTTTTTATTTGGAATGTCACATTTGACAATTTTCCTTCTTTTATTATTTTTTATATTTAAATAGTTGGGGCAATTTGGATATATCGTCAGATATGCATTTTTTTAAAGCCGTATACTCTGCAGTGGTACCTAGAAAAATATATTAAAACAAAAATTATAAGATTTTCTTCTTAACAGTATATAAAACGATTACATTTGTTGCACCGCATGACCACTCCTCCTCTTTAAAATGTTTTTAACAAACAAAGTCTTTCGAAGTGAGCACTCTGTCTCTTCTTGGAATTACTTTCCGCCACAAATTTAATAATATTTCGTCCTTTGGTGCACTAAATATTGTCACTTTCTCATTGTTTGATGCATAACCACTTTTGCAGTTCGGCACAAAACACTTTTTACCCATTTTTAATAAAACAATTATTAAAAACACTGAAATTAAATACTTTCTCACAGAGAACAGATGTAAACTGACAGTAACGTAGGCCTCCTATCCCCACCATTTCATGAATTCAGAGAGTAGATTTTCCGGCCACATCTGTTACACGCTAGGTATATGGAGACGCACAGGCGTGGTTAGGAGTTTGTGCCAAATAGAATCGATGGGCGCCATAACGAGACGCTAATAGAAAGGCGGGAAATTTAAAAATAGGAAAAATATGTTTACTGAAACTAACAAAATATAGACATATGTATACGGTAAAGACTGAAAACAATCAAATTCAATAATAAAATATATTTGTACATAAAACAAATAGCGAAACAAGCTTTGTAAACAAATACTAATCAAAGAAATAAAATTGAAAAACTCTCACTAACAGAAATGACAGATTGCTGGGCTGCCAACATAAATAAATAAAATTCACTACAACTGAAGAAAATATTTATTATAATTATTGTAAAAATAATGTAAATTAAATATTGTTCGTACTTTTTATTGGGCGACTGAGCTTTATTATTTTGAAATGAAGAAATGATGTAAAATACGTAATTTAAGTTACTGCATAGTTACTTTTTTTCATTACGTTGTAGAATTTACACTAGAATTAGCGTCTCGATATTTATTCAATTCGGCACAAAGCTGGACATTGCCGCCATGATGGAAGCTCGGTCTAGTATATATCTTTCCTTGTCTATGGGAGACCTGCACCGTGCACTTGCCCGGCAATCCACAATCCACACATTCTCTGTTAAGCAACCAAACACGCTACTGTTCGTTATTGTCCCATAATTGTATTAATATTTTTATACATATTTTGTATATCATATATTAAGATCAAATCAATTAAATAATTTACATTTTAATGCAATAAATTTTGAAATTATTCGCAGGGTGTGCAGTGCACACATTGCACATATGGACTGCACGCCACTGTCTATCAGTAATATTTCCCGAGATACCCTAAAAAAAATTCGAAAATAAAAGACACCTGTACATGATGACTAGCTCTCATTTTGATACGGGTCCCCATATCTGCTTGTCAAGAAACATACTAGCATATGACGCCATGACTTTAGTAATATTATTTGATGACGTAGGTCTTCTGCCTAATCATCTCTTCCATAGTAGGAAAACCATGGTAAAAATATGATGTGTTAAATGACTCATAATATAACCCACGTACAACAATAACTCATGCATTCATATTATTTATCAGAATTTGTATTTTTGTATCGTAGCATAGGCTATGAATAGCACCTAATAATATAAACAATAAATCTGTTAAAATTCCCAGTCATATTTTATAAAATTCGAGGAAATCTGAGTGCCTTTGTTATTACACCGATAATAACTCGATATTTCATAATTTATTTCTTATCTTATCTGATGGCCAATATACTACACCATCACTAATTGCCTTCTACAGCACATGTGGTAAACAATTATGAAATCGTAATTGTTCGCTTCGCGGAACGCATTTTATGTAATTTGATTGCTATTTTCAAAGCGCATTACTTGGAAGGTGCAATATGCGAGTATACGAACAATGTATGGAATTCGATTTAATATCTGTTTAAATGCAATCAATGCCCTAGTTCTAAATAGTTGCACGAAATATTGGCGGACGGTAAAGTATTTAAACTTTCCTAAGATATTAAATTCATTTGCGTAGTTTAATACAATGTGGTATATTATGTAACTTGTCATGTTAATTTTAACATTCTGTTTTCATGGGGTCCTACACCATAGTCAAATTTTAACTATCTTAAATAAGAAGACGAAAATATACATAAATTAACGAGTATTAGTGAAAAATTTGTTTAAATATTGATTAGGTCACAAACTACAAGCAATTGAAGCTGATTACTAATTGGGTATGACGCGTTATGTACTAAGAATTTGACTGGTCTCCTGATTTTAAAAAGGAGATTCGCGCGTCTGCAGTGGTCACCTTTAAAACATTATGAAATGTCACGTTGATGTATAACCCAACAAAAAATTTAACAATTTTGTGTTTGATGAATTTGTTTAATTATAACATCTAGTAATATTAACAATAATAATGTATTTATAAATAAATCAATTTGTAATATGAATTAAATTAATAATAATATTAATTAAATTAATATTGAAACTTCAAAACAGACAAACACTAGCGCCATCCGTCGTCATACTTTGTGTCATAATCTTGTCAAACTGTTTCAATGTTCTATAATTTATTAGGAAACAAATGTTTATTATTTATATTATTAATACTTAATAATAATTTCTTCGTGAATATAACGTATAAGTTTTTATATAAAAATATTTCAGCTATGCAAACATGAAAAAAATTGTTCCCTCTGTAACTAACAGTTTGTCCAATGTTTGTCGATCACTGCTCAGTACCTGCTACGTCACACACCAAATTCTTAAACTTTAAAAATTCATATCTCGCTTATTACGTAAAATTATTTCATCATGTTCTTACAGAACAACAAAAAAATGGTGTATGACCCCATTGTTTTTTTTGGGTCTCGTGGCCGCATGCCTAAATATCTGGTCGTGAATCTGAAGAACCGGGTTCGATCCCGACCGACTCTAATTATTTCGAATTTTAAATGGCACAAAAGTGATCCCTGTGGTGCACTCTCCACGCCAGCAATGAGTTCCCGTGAAGTGACGCCTGGGAAATTTCCCGCGCGATACAAATATGTCATCATCATTACCGATATCTGTAATGAAGCAGATTGGCACATTCAGAAATGGGTAATACGCCATGATAATATAGGTATTTATTTATTTTTTATTGTGTTTAAATTTTTCACCAATAATAATAGTAGGCACTGAATAATAGTAGTTTATATGTCAAGGGAGTAAAGTTCGTTGTTATTTTTCGAGAGCAAAGATTGAATCCTGAGGGCGCAGCCCTAGGGATGCAATCGCTTGAGGCAAATAATGACACTTTACTACCGTGTTACATACAATATTTTATATACAAACAGAAAAGAAGAAGAATAAAGCACATTTCTATAAACGAAGAAAAACTATTTATTTTAAATTTAATTTGACAAAAAACATTTTTTTCCAAAATAAATATAATTGATAATATTCCTTATTTGTTAATCAATATCAATTAACAAGGCACTTGAATCACTTTATTTCCCTAGGGAGTACTTTATTTCTCTAGGGAGTACTTAATTTCCCTAGGGAGTACTTAATTTCCCTAGGGAGTACTTAATTTCCCTAGGGAGTACTTTATTTCCATCGATAAATAATGAAGCACATTAAGTTATGATTTTGATAAGAATAAAGTTAACATTATTTACCGGTTGTATATAAAAGTATATTATTCAATGAGTATGTAATATGTAATGTATGCTATTAATCATGAGAATGCAGTTTGCACCTCAAGCCGGAAGGAATAGATTAATATGTAAATGGTATATAAATAAAGATGGCGGGGTACGTTGCTATTGTTTGTTTGTGTTTATAAACATTTGCAATTGTCAACAACAACACCGACCAACAACATTATTTGAATGTGTAGATATTGAATAAATTTCAGAAACTTTAGCATATTATTTATGTTACCCATTAAAGGCAAATTACTGTAAATCCCTAGTGCACTTATAAAAAAATTAATTAATTAATTATGTTTTACAACCACGTTTCTTTCAGTTGATATCTTCAAGAAAGTAATTAAAAAAGCAGAATATAAACTTACGATATTCAAAACTCCTAATTTTAATAAAATAATATGTTTATTTCCATTCAAAATAACAAAATTCGTCACATGTTCCGTACAACTTGTCTCATTTACATGTTCTGCATCTCTCTAGAATTCAAAAAGTCCCTATCATTCACACTAAAATTATGCGGCTTTTTAAAAAATTTCGTATTAAATATAACTTTATTTTTATGAACATGTATAAAACTAACCTCTTTGATAAACTAAGTTTTCTTTGAAATATAATGAATAAATCTTCATTGATAATGACAGGTGAGTGGGCGAAAATGCACTCGTGCTCTAAATGAGCTGAATTAATGTTTTTATAAAGCATTGGGTTCTTTTACTGTTCTTATTTAGCGGTAATAAAACTATTATTTTATTGTAACTATTAATAATACGTATAGTTCAATATTACGTAGATACTTGGTGTTGAAAATGTAAACTACTCGTATTTAAATACATTGAAAGACTAAAAATTAATAAAATTATATCATTACAATTATTATTAATTAAATAAAATGTACTATGGTCAGTATGAATTTGGTGGTCTCTTAATAGTTATTTATGATACAAGTACGTAAAGCTAGACTTTAGTCACGAATGGGTCAGAATTAAAACATGAGTGTAGTGAGTGTTTTAAGTCCCTTGAAAACATGCATTATTTAAATGCTAATTATAAATTCTTAATAAAATATCAAAAAAACTTTTTAGTAGCATAAGAACTTTTTTTCCTCGTTTAAACAGCATTTTTGTTATGTTACTGCTTCATAAATGCTGCACTTCTCCTTGTACCAACTAGTTCTCCCTTGTGATTGGTCGAATTTGAAATTTACATTTGGAAATATAAAATATAGTTATATTCCAAATCTAAATTTCAAAGTTCTAAATTTGTAAATCGTTCATAAACCATCGTATGCCTTTTAAGTGAGTTTATCTTTTAAAATCTAAATTATAAATTCGTAAATTATATTCATCATAAACCAGCCCTTACTCACTCGTTGCCGTAGGAATAAGTTGAGAGTACAAAACAGAAGGTTTCAAGTCTCATTAGCTGGATTAAACAAAAGTATTTAAATTTGAAACAAGATAAGATATTGTCAAAAATGTTATCTAAAGAAATAAAACTTTTTTTAAAGATGGGAATAAATTAGAAAACGACCAATAGCAATATTCTAATTTTTCTTTATTATCTTTTCTCCTTAAATTTAAAGATCAATTTTGACAACTTTAGAATTGGAGACATCAGACATACATACGTTCCTCTGTTTATAGAGTTAGATTTTTTTAACTCTGTAGAACAACTAGATTAATTATTTTTAAAAAATTAGCAATAGATTAAGTTAATTATACCCTAATTAACTTAATTACCCATTCCGGGAGAGATGTCATGGCGGGAGAGATGACATAGAGCTAGTTTTCCTAAAAATAATTGTTAGATGGTACTGAAGTTGTAGTATACGACAGTGCATAAGTATCATTGAATTGTACTTTTGAAATTTTGTAAATTAAATTTCTCGTAGGAAGTTATCGTAGTTTGTTTTATTTGTATGGCGCGAAAGTATTTTTTTTTTTTTTTGATATATCATATCTTCGGTTGTTACAGTAAAATTTTTGAAAGAAGTCCGATCAAAGCCATCTACGAATTGTATCTATGAATTAATATTTTGTGCTGTCAAATTTAGTAGTGTCTTTTACTTAGTTTTTATGAGGGTACATAATATCTTGTGTACCTCATAAAAACTATGTAAACGACACTACCAAATTTGACAGCATAAAATCTTAATTCATAGATGCAATTTTCGTAGATGGCCTTGATCGGACTTCTTCAAAAATTTTACTGTACTTAGGTTTTCCTAGTTTTTATAACAAGGTTGTTATTTGTTTATATGAGTAAGGATTACATTTGTGGGTTATCAGCTGTTTTTGCACTTTGCTTGAATTACTGCGAAATTTGAAAGCATGTCATCTCTTTCACAAAATCGGGAGAGATGACACAGACAAGAAATTTTTCGGTACAAACAACACAATTTTGATTACTTTATCATTGTTTTAGAAGAAAAATTTGTAATTTTTATATTTGCGGTTTCTTGTTTCTTTATTTTTTATAACAATTTATTTTTATTGAAAGGATAATTATTTTTTTAAGTTTTCGAATATAATTACGATATATTACTCTTATTTGTGTTTTTATATCATTAATACTACAAAATAAAACTATTCTTTGTTCAAAATTGTGTTAATACATACATATATAATCTCTTCTTAATGCACCCCGTGTTATCTAACCCAGTATAATCGGGATAGATGGCATTTTGCAATTTTTACCTCTCGCTAAGAGAGGTATTGGATTCATGCTAAAATTCGCATATCCAGATTTTATTGAATAAGCACGATTTAAGGTCCCTAGAATCCGATTATAACATTTTTAAAATGATGTCTGAGTGTGTGTGTGGATGTGTGTATGTGTGTGTGTGTGTGTGTGTATGTATGTATGTCTGGATGTTGTAGTCACGATTCCTCAAAAACTATAAGACTTAAAAAATATTTAACTACAGTTTCCTCAATCTGACATTCCTGGGAAGAGCTGAAAAGGTTTTGGTAACAATTGAACAACCGGAAGTAGTACTTTCTCAGAAAAATTCTTCTAAATATAATTTTTGGGAGGTTTTTTTATTAAATATTGAAGAACATAAAATTCTCCATCTAATACACTTAAAAATTTTATTATATCTTGTATAGATTTAGAGATAAAGACACTATAATTTATAGAGTGAACTAATCGCAGAGGCTACGGTACTAAGGAAACCAGTTGACAAATTCCAATGTTTATAACATAATTTGTAAATGACACATGTCGCAGTGTAAAAAATCAACAGTTTTAGTGACATTCTAATAGCTATTACTGGGAAGTATATTTAATTTTTCTTATTGTTTTATTAATTAAATATTTGATATTATAGGTAAAATTGTGGTAAAATGCATATATACATCAGAAATACCGCCAATCTGGTTAATGAATTGGAACAATCTCTGATATTTAGAAACCTCCTCATATAATGAAAAATAGATATATGTAATTAGAATTATATGTGCGCAGAAGACATGTTAAATATAATAAAAAAAAATATTTGGGTAATGTTTTTGTTATAAAACGACGGTTCGAAAGCAAAGTGCAATACAATGCTTATATAGCCCAATATGGAAATGGCGAGAGGTCTTGTGCTGGCCACAACAGATTTTTTATATTTATTTCATTTTTCTTAAGGCTTTTTAAAACTGAGTAGTTTACGATAGCCAATTATAATTTACAAACATCACTGCATCTATATAATATTGCAATAAATTTTTACTGATATTTAGGTAAGGGTTATTCGACTTTTAAAAAAGGTGTGGCATCTCTCCCGGACTTACCCTATATGTAACAAAATATTTGCTCTTTGTCGGTATATGTAATAATGCATGAAAGTGTGATAATAAATATTTATGTCACCATGATTAAGTAAATGAAGTACCTATCTTTATCAACATAAAATTTCCCAATCAGTAATCCAATAACTATAAAATGAAGTCAATGCAGTAATTTCCTGTTAGCGCCTTGGTTTTGGTTACGTCCGTAATTAATGTTATTATTGTAGTTAATAGCATTGATGTTACAGCATTGTATTGTTATTGAATACTGTTAATTTGTTTAGTTTACTGCTGTAATTCATGTCGAATGGATGATATTAACCCGGCAGCGGGCAGGTGGGGTGTGGTACAGCCCAGTCACTTTATAATTGCCGTCATTTTTGCAATAACGGCCGTACACCATCATCTAGCCATCTACCTTTTGCAAATATATTGGTCTGTCAATACGCAACAGGATTCAGTCTCAACTAAATTGCGAAAAGAGTATCATCAAATCAAAGTGACGTAGGGTGTATTAAACCCCACCTGTCCATAAACGTAACATAAAATCTCTGAAGTGTACTGATACCAATATACTTATTTTGAAATTTCAAGGTACATTTTATATATCTTTTATATATTACTGAATTTTATTTAGTTTTTCTAATGTGTAGGATATAATATTTTGAAAAAGATTAGGCGCATTTGTTGGTCTCGTGGAAAGAAATAGATACTGAAGAGAAAGTCAATAAATAAAATTTGTGATGATGACAATGAATAACCATCGCATAAAAAATTATATTCAAAGCAAGGTCGCTGCACAGAATCTCCTAGGACGAGAGATAGAAAAAGAAAATACGTCTACAAGTCATGTCAAACATATTTATATATGTAGAGCACGCGATAATTTACTGTGAAAAGTGCAGCATATTTGAATCTTCATAACTTCTCTGTAGCTAAAAGCAACTTAGTAAATGTTTTTTTTTTTATATCATAGGTTCACTTTTCAAGTTTAAGAATGTTATTTATTTTTGTTTGTAATATTTATATTTTTCTTTGTTTTTATAACATAATGCCAAAGAATATTTTCAGTGAGTGTTTATAAGTTCTATTTTTTTTTTTAATAAATAATGAAATAATTTTATTGTTTCTTTTTTCCGTTGAACGAATATAATAATATCTAAAAAAAATTACCGGATGTTTCATAAAATTAAAGTTAAATTAAAAAGTTAACCTGCCCAAATTTGTAATTTTTTTAATAATTTTTAGCAGCGTGAAATATAATGGTAAATATGTAATTAATTACATCATCTAATAATTGAATATGCGGACATTTTTACTTGTAACTTTTCTGTAAATACCTAAACATTAAATTAAGATCAAATGTTTGAAATTTTGTAATACAATAAAATTTTAACAACCTACATTTCCGTGTATATAAACCCGGATCTAAAGTTCTTCCCTCGATTAAGTTTATGTTTATACCCTTTGGATTTAAACCGCGTATATGGGAAGCAATCAGTGAATTAACTTTACACCATTTTCTCCCATTATTTTTGTGACCCAATTCGCGAAGTTTGAAGTCGTGACCTTACCTCTCAAGATATGTCAGCTCTTTCTTTCTTTCAGTTACAAATACGTAGTTTCACAGTTTGAAAAGCAGGCTGACGTTTCGTGGTTCCTTCCGAATAAACATAACGGATTATGTCGAGATTATTTCTCGTTGAGGGAATATACGTACAGGGCTGGATTTAGGAAGGGCGATATCCTCAGGATTTCCAGCAAATAGAGGCTTTAGATAAAAACAAGTATAAAGAATGTTAATGAATACGTCTTAAGTGTGGATTACACGATGAAGTTTTTATTTTCAAGTGACTTGAAAAGTGTCTTTATAAATGACCTTGCATGTCTGATTGCATGATCAAGTTTTGCGTGCATTAAAATATCCAAGTGTCAAAATTGAAGTCATACCTACCTAGATTAAATTGCATTACAAGAATTTTTCGTATATAGCCATCTAGATTTCAATTACTTCTCTACCCCATTTTGCCATTTTTCAGTTTAAAATCAATCACTATATAACACCACACTTGTACACATCAAAAATATAAACACTAATGACATTTAACAGTTATAGTCTGGACGATATTACTTGGCGAGCTGAACTGAATACACACGAGCTAAGATATTTGAATTTCATACAAGTTATGTACATTATTTTTTAGACGAGCTTAAATAAATTTTACTTTTTTTACAAAACTGAAATTTAGGTTCAAAGTTCAAACGTACGGACAGCTGACAAATGAATAATGTATACATATAAGCAGAAAATAATGACATAGTAACCTAGCAACCGTGTCAACTATTACGATATGAAATATATCGTAACACTAATGTCATATGTTTAACTTTCAGTGTTAGGATACTGCGATGATATGTCATACTTATCACAATGGTCGTCTAAAAAATTTATATCATATCACTTGTCAGTGTCATGATATTATTTGTCAAATATGAACAAACACATATGCCAAATTTGTAGCTTCTTGTTATACGCAACCAATATTGGCAACTTACGGTAAATACATACAATATTGCACTTTCTCACTCAAGTGATGAAGTGAAAAATTTTCATTGCATATCACTTCGGTGAAAATTGAGAATTGGGCCCATTGTAGAGTTAGAAATGTGGACAGCGAGCGTTTTTCTACTTTGTCGCTCATAAGCGGCAAAGTGACATTTTGCGTTGACAAAAAATAGCGTAATTGGTGAAGTCGTTGGACAAGTATTTCCATCCACTTTTGGGTTAATGCCAAAAAATGGAATTTATGGAGTCCAAATATCTCAGAAACACGCTACAAATATTTAACAGCGTCAACGACAATATACAATTTACCGTCGAAACCGAATCACAGAACAGTGTCCCTTTTTTAGACACTAGAGTGATAAGACAGGAAAACCAAACCATCATACTGGATTGGTACCAAAAAACCAACTTCGTCAGGCAAATATCTAAATTATCACTCAGACCACACCCACAAAACCAAAATAAACCTAGTCTTAAGTTTAAAAAACAGAATTAATAAGATTTGTCATCCAACTTTTAAAAAAACCTGCGCTTAAACGCTTGGAGAACATCTTGATCGAGAATGCATACCCTAAACCACTTTTAAAAAGATTAATATACAACACTAATGCTAATTATAAAACTAAATGCTAATATTAACGAGGAGGTTAAGAATAACAATGAACCCAAAACATATATTTCTTTTCCAAATATTCCTACTTTAACGAATGACTTGATAAATTTGTTTAAAGATGACAAACATCTAATTTTCGCTACAAAAAATTTGAAAACTGTCAACAATCTATATACAAATATTAAAGATAAAACAAATGTTAATAATCAGACAAATTTAATTTACAAAATCCCTTGCGGTGGTTGTTTCCAGTCGTATATTGGACATACTTCCCAAAAACTAGGTACTAGATTGTCTCAACACAAACAAGGAGAGAAAAGAATAAATTCAAAAAATATTTGTGCGCTAGCAGCACATGCTCAAGAAACCAAGCATTTCATAAATTACGACGAAACTAGTATACTAGAATTTCAAAATAACTACAAAAAGAGACTATTTCTAGAAATGTGCCACATCAACAGCAACAACACAGTTAACTACAAAACTGACACACAAAATTAAGTGCCATTTATTCGTATTTACTTGAAAATTACTAATAGAATTCCATAACCCTGTTTAAATTTACCGCCTTCTTTTGCCGCGCTGTTCACTGTTCTCTTCTTGCTTGTGTTGCGATAACTCGTACTTAACCTTAGAAAAGTAGTTCTAGATTTTTCTCACACTTTCCGGTCAGCATGTGACGCTCACTGAGTAAAAATTTTACCAGTTTTTAATACTATTTTAATGTAATTTATATCTAATATTTATATAGTCAAAATTCCTTTTAATAACAGTATAGAACTTAAACTCTAACAACAGCAAATTTGAATGTTTCTGAAATTATCAATTTGGCAAGTGACTACACCAGTTATAACTATTTGTAAGTACAACTAAATAACTAACTAACTAAATATTGGAATTTAAATAAAATTAACTAATTCATGGAATAACAACAATATATTTCCTAACAATCACCGCCGAGAAATCCGTTAATACATTTTATCTATCAACAAGTACGGCGTTACTTCCTCCTAACATAATATTAATTTGGTGTTTGAAAATGAAATGTATCTAAAAGCATAAAAAACAGATTTTTCAAAATTCTACCAAAAGATAGGAGTATATGAGTTTTAGGCAATATGACTTAAAAATAGATAAATTATACAAATTTGTATAATTTGTATATTTGTATAAGTCTCCGCTTTCACGTTGCACCAGTGCCTCTATTACTTTAAATTCTGCCCTGTTTACGTGATATTAAAAGAAAAAGAAAATATAAGAGAAATATATGGATATTTAAGTAAACAAAGCCATTCACGAAATTCGAAATATGTTTTCAAATTGATCCTCGGAGAAAGAAGCCTATAAAATAAATCTTTGTGACAAACCCACATAAATTAAACCAGTGATTGTGTTTTGTAAATCTTTTAAATTTAATGTCCTTTGACAAAGGATCAAATTAAAGAAAGGTTAATACGAGATCTTGTTAGCAAAGAAAAATATATGGATATGTAAGTAAACAAAGCCATTCAAGAAATTCAAAATATGTTTTCAAGTTGAACTGCGGGGAAAGAAGCTTATAAAATGAATATTTGCTTAAAACACAGATAAATTAATCCACTGATTCCCCATTTTTTTTTATAATTTCATCTGAAAATATTAGGAAAACTAAGACTATTGATGAAAATCCGGTGAAAAAATTACTATTAATAAGCGAGTTATGGTCTCCCGAATTTTAAAAAGATTGATGTGACGTCACATTTATGTGTTTTTATATCAAACTGTTTTCATAATGGACCTAAATGTTCTTGAAATATATGCTATTTTAAGTTATATTTACATATAAATAAATGAATATTATAACACTGTATAAGTCTACATACTTTATAATTACAGGTGTATTTAAATTATTAAGTTTAATGCAAGAAATTTATGTTAAAATAAAAACTGTTTGAAAACTGCTGTACAGGAATGTTAGCCCCTCCTTTCGAATTTGAATTTCTTAACTTCCATTGGTAGTAATCCCCACGTCCTAACATGCTATTTGTAATGCATGTATAGGTGGTCTCTCGGTCGCCAATCAAAATATTTTCATATTAGTGTCGAAGCGCTATAACAAAAAACCCTTTATTGCCGAAATATCTCAATTTTACCATTTCATTTGTTTATTAATATTCATTATTCAGCATACACATTCGTATTTTTTTACTATTTTCCTTTAATTCGATTGAGCCGTAATCCCCCATTGTGTTCTGTAAAACTTTGGAATTCAATGTCCTTTCACAAAGGATCAAACTGATGAAAGTTTAATAGGAGTTCTTGTTAGCAAAGTTCGTTACTTTTAATTTAATGAAAAGTGGTCTTCAAATTATTTCCACTAGTCCTAATAAATCAAATGATAAAGTTTCTGGAGAAGTGGAGATACACTCTGATTTTACTAATTCCACAATCTGCAGTGGTATTTTATGTTTGCAAATTAGATTTCCCATAATTACATTTGACAAATCCTTTACTGGTCTATTGTCTATTGCAAGAGCGGATTGGCTATAAGATTTACTGGACGGAGCTCATTTTAAAGCCGATCAATCGAAAAATACAAAAACAAATGTTTAACAATAGAGGAATGTTCAGAGCAGCTGCAACGCATAAGGCAACTCAAGCATAGCCTAGAGCCTGGGATGACAAGATTAGAGAGCTGGAATAGGTTATTCCACCACATTTTTATTTATTTATTTTTTCAGTGGTTGACAGGTCAAGAAAAAATGTGGAACAAATTACGAAATAATGTATATTTAAATTGTAATAACATAATTCATTATTAGAGAAAAAATAAATTATTTTACTTAATTTATTTCACTTTTTTTCTCATTTTATAAGAAGAAAGAAATTAAAACGTCACCCGAATAGCAACCTAACATAATAAACGAAAAAGTATATTGTTAGTTAAGGCGGAATTTATACCCCCGTGTTTTCTAAAGGAATAATTTATAATAAAAAAATCTGATGTGGCCAACACAAAACTACCCGCTATTTAATTTTTATTAATTTAAATATGTACTTACGTATTTACTAATGCTGCAAACTATGTTATGTTCCAATGCATATATAACTATTGCTTTATTTACTATTTTCTTTTTAAAATGTTACCATTATTAATTTGAAGTGATTAGTTTTTTGACAGTGACTTTTATGTCAGTTACATACATTTGACGTATGAACTATGTAACAAAGAAATTGTGTTTATCTTAAGATTTGGGATATTTTTTATATTTATCTGTAATTTATAGAGAAAAAGTATTAATGTATACCTGTAGCAAATTCAATAATCTCTAATTTTCATAATTACATAAAATGCGAAAAAATGGCATTTAATGGTATTTTTTGAAAAAAAAACAATAATGAGCTTCAAATAAAGTGCCATTTCCAGTTATCCGATTTACACCAAAATCTAACGGTTTGTTTCCATATAGGGTCGAAATACAAGGTTTCAGAATTTTCTGAATGACAGGTAGTATTTGAGTTAGACAAAACCATACACATACACATACACACATACACACACATACATACATACATACATACATACATACATACATACATACATACATACATACAGACATCATCGTGGAAATGTTATAATTGGATTCTAGGGAACTTAAAACGTGGTCATTTACTAAAATCTCGATATGCGATTTTTAGGAAGATCTTTATACCTCCCGTATCAAGACTTCACATTGGCAAAGCAAAACTGTCTGCTTTACCTTGAATATAGAGACTACCGATATCTACATGTGTTGTAGATAATGGCACACCCAGAAATGGGTAATATGCCAATGTTCGGAGGTTAGTAACATTAAGTGTCAGACTGAGAGTTACAAAAACATAACATATAAAAATAAAATATCCCTTTCATTTTTACAAATTTGCGATTTCAAATAGAATTTAATATGCAACTCGGCACTGCAGTTCAGTTGTATCACTCATATGGTTTATTTGTGATAAAAACTAGAACTTCACTACCTTGATACATAAATAACTATTAGTTCTAATTGACAGTTAAAAATAATGCATTTGTTTATTTTTTGTCATAAATCCATGGCTTCCTAGACTAATTGCTCATAAGAACTGTAACTTTATAATTAAATTTTACGTTTATATGAAGAACTAGAATGATCATGTGAAATGATTACTATTGTAAATTTTATTTGAAGTATTTTTGCATAAAATAATTAGGTAACGTTTGCGCAAACAAAAACTGAATTCCCATATTAAACGCCTATGTCTTACTCTTCGATTTACATCTTGTACATTGCCTATCCTATAGAAAGTTATGCATGTTTTTAAACAATTTTTCCTTTGTTTCAGATACCCAGAACGCAGCCACGTTTTGTGCACCGAACATCGTTGCACTCTCGCCATTTCAATATCTTACATCCTCCCCATACTATTATGCAGCCCTTCCTATTTGGTCATGGAAATCCGCACCACTCGCGTCCAAGAACGAGGTCAGAACTTCGATTTGTACCACGTTGACTTGAGTGATTTTGCCAAAACGAACGAACTATTTTATATAAGTTGCTTTTGGGCTTATAGTGTCATTATTAAACTGCTTCCTTGTTGCATCCTAACAGTTATAAGTTACTGGTTGATAAAAGCTCTCTGTAGGGCCAAAAAAAGAAAACAGATTTTGAGGGCTTATAATAAGTGCCCAATGGCGGATGCAGCCGATCGCAGGCCGAACAAATCCGAAAGGAGGACGGAGAGAACAACAAAGATGTTAGTAGCGGTACTTTTATTGTTTCTGATCACCGAGGTACCTCAAGGAGTGTTAGGTCTATTAAGCGGAGTGTTCGGTAAGGATTTTTTTAGACACTGCTACCATCTTGCAGGGGATTTTATGGATATTTTAGCACTCCTAAATGGAGCAATTAATTTCATATTATATTGTTCGATGAGTAGGCAGTTTAGACAAACTTTTAACCATTTGTTTAAGCCAAAAATATTAGTTAAGTATCCACCACCATCTAAGGAAGAAGAAGTTCATACGACGTATGTATGAAATATATTTAATATTTGTAAATAAATGTATATATGTTTAATGTATTAGTAAATTTTGGCTTCCGTGTGTTGCAAAAATGATTTGAAAATCATTTTTATGCATTAATGTGTATATAAGCGGCGTAATATTTGTGTAATAATGTGCATTTTTATAATATTAGGTAGGTAAATTAAAATTTTAATGAAAAATGGGTTTATGAATCACGTCCTATTTAAAAAGTAAAGTGTGTTTAAATTATATTAAATTAATATTTATGTTCATATAATATAATAAATTTAATAAGTAAGTAATGTGAAAGAAATTTTCTTAAAAATAAGACGTGCTCGGAGACATGATAAAAAAAATTAACTATCACTTGTGTTAATAAGTGCGATTAATAAGTTCTTTAACTGCAATACTTTTCCGTTAATAATATAATAAATTGAAGATTTTTTTGAATTAGTAAAGTACTTAATTTAAAATCATTGATTAGTAGAAAGTCAAGCTGTATTATGGGTCGTTAATATATGATCAACGGAAAGTAATACTTTTCATTCCTTCCAAGACCGTAACTACCATTAGGCACAGAAGGCAACCGCCTAGAGACGCTAACAACAAGGAACGCAATAAGAGCGTAGGCAAAAATTACAATTAAAAAATTTTAGGAAAGAAGAAATGAATTTAAAGTAAGAGAATTAATTATCAGTAGATGTTTTCAATAGGCTATTCCACGGCAATCAAGAGTAAAAGTTTTTTGAAACTATGAATTATAATAGTTCAAGGATAACGAAATTCCATAATTTTAAATATAAATTACTCCCTCTAAAAAACTCGGGGTGTTTTGCTTTTGATGAGGTAGGACTTGTACACGCGTGTTTGAGCAAATAGGATACAAGTATGAACTCTGACTTTAAGAAGCTCCTCCCTTGCTCCGCCATAACTATGAATATACTTCTTCGGGTGTGTGGTGTGTCACATCTGTTCTGATGCTATTCGGGCATGGTTCTAATTTCTTTGTTTTTCTAATGTTATTTTATGTCTCTAATAATGAATTATATTATACAGTGTGAGACTAAAGTATGAAATATTATGAAAAGAACTGAACTCAGCCGGTTTTTTACTTCCTTGTACCACGTAAAGGAAGTATTGTAATCGCGAAAAATTTCTAGTTGTGCACCTCCCTTTTTGGTCATTACATAACCTTCGGAAGTGGTACTTTACTTGAAGCCTATAATAGATTTTAATGAAAAACTATATTAAAATATAATCCAAACTTTTCAAATTTGGTATATAAGACTTTTATATCAATGGGAATAACATAATAGATTTTAGAAAAAATGGTCTACCCGGAAGTGGTACTTTACTTGAAGTCTATAATACATTTTAAGGAAAAACTATACTAAAATATAATCCAAAACTTTTCAAATTTGGTATTTAATACTTTTATATCAATGGGAATAACATAATAAAATTTGGTTAAAATAGTCTAACCGGAAGTGATACTTTACTTGAAGCTGTTATCAGTTTTTCTTGAAAAAAAAAAAACGGTGTTATTTTGATTTTAATAATAAATGCTTCAAAAAAAAGTTTTAGAGAATTGAATTCTGCGTCGAAAACATCAAGTATGATTAAATTAGCTCTTTGTATAAGCGAGATATGTAAATTTAAAAATTATGTACTTTTCGGTTTCTGTAATTAAGTTTGCTATGAATTAGGACAAAAAATAACAAAAAATTAAATTAAAGAATTTAATGTCAATGTCAAAGTAACAGGCATACAAGAAAGTCATGTGGTGTCCACATCAGATATTTTTAAAAATACGCCTTAATTCGCGATGCCAGTTTAGAAGGCAGCGCCGCTAGTGACTAAATAGTGAACTTCTTTGGTGGGTGTTGAGATCTGTCAATCTCGTGTTTGCTTTGTCATATTTTTGTGTAATTTTGCTTTATTTTTTAATTTTTATATAAACATAGGTTTATAATAATAATATGATAACAACTACGATGTTATTGAATATCCAATGAAACTGAAATGATATAAAAATATCAAAATGAAATTATTACATAACCTTGTAAGTAAATACCTACCATAAAAGTTCCAATATCAATACTAGATAAATGAAAACGATGCTTATATACAAAAGTATTGTATATTCTTATCGCAATACACTTAAATTGATAACAATAACACAAATATAAGAGAGATTACGCAAAAATATTACAAAGTAAACAAGAGATTGACAGATGCCAATACCCTCCAAGCAAGTTCACTAGCGGCGCTGACGTCTAAACTTGCATCGCGAATATTTGCGATTTATCTTCCGACTTTCAATTGTTTTTCATCACCAAAAAATTTAAATGACAACATAGATTTTTAGTAGTGAAATCGACGTGTTTCAGTCTTTTTAAAAAATACCGGGTGAGTTTGTTTTTTTTTCATGTTATTCCAAACTTTAATTCCACACTGTATATACCTTACATTATCTACGTCACAAAGCAGATTTAAAATTCGGACCTTATATCTCGCTTATTTGGAGGATTTTTTAACTCGAACTTTCTCATGCGATCTTATATGTTTATGTATGTACTTAAAATTTAAAAAAAAATGTCGTGGAATAGCATATTGAAGAGACACAGGCACAGTGATGCTTTTGCGCCCTTAGAAAGAGAAGCGAAGGGGGCGCCATGAAGTTGACTTGCATATAGTAAAAATTTGTCTAGTTACGCCCCTGCCCGGTACAATATAAATATACACTGTTAATTTATTAATTTATCATTTAAAATTAATACTATTTTCATTACATATTTTTAATATTAATTTTAAAATGATTATTCATTTTTAATAAATTTGCTATTTTCTATTTGTTCTCTTACGTTCAAAAACAATTTAAAATAACGACATTCTTTCGTGGTTGGTTGATAGGTAATAATTACCTAACTTGCATGCAAAAGAAAATTCAACTTCCTATTTATAGAAATTCTACTCATGTCTGACGACGATTTATTATTCGAACGAATTAAAATTTTCTCGTCCTCTATTACGACTCATCAATACCAGTGCTGTCAAAATAATTAAACAGTTATCTTATTTGTCAGTTACTGCGGTTTACAAGATTTAGAAAATCAGTTGAACCTGGTTAACCGGTTATTGCCTGATTAATTATAGTCATTTTATTGACTTATCCATTTTAATAAGAACTTTTAGGAACCTTTTAATGAAATTGGAGGAGATATTAATTCTTTGCTGAAAGCAAATTGTTTTTCCTTAAATAAGACATATTTACACCATTTTTCACTGTAAGTAATCTTGGTTAAACTATTTCTACAGTTTTGAAAGCGAAACATTGAAAAATATCTGTGGCTTAATGCAAAAACAACCAATATCAACATTTCGTAATTTTTGACGTGGTTAATTCAAAATTTACAAGGAAATTTTATTTTAATAAAACATGCACTATTAATGGTGCGGTGATTACAATTGTCACTTATTCTGTGGTTTAAACTGTCGCACTAAAATTCTCCAAGATGACATGTCTAGATTGCTAATTGCAATGAGTATTTTCTGTTGTATGACATTACAGTGGTCCATGCATTCCGATTCCTATAGGTTCTTTGCAGTTAGAATTTGTTTCTTCTTTTAAGGCCCGGTTTTTTCACCTTTTAATAAAATGCCAGTAAACTTATCTGCCAGATAAAAGAAAAATATCGCATCATATAATAGTGAGGCTAAGATTTATATTATTAAAGCTATTCTGTGTTTCTTAAGTACAATTTTGACTTTCTTACTAACTTTTAACAATACTCTCTGCTTTCTGTACAGTAAAAGTACAAAAAAAATAATAAGTTAAGCATAATTTTATTTTAAAGAAAGCAGGATTGCAAATAGTAACATATTCCGTAATTTGGTGCAGTTAGAAATGACTACAATGACATATCAACTGAATTTGTAGGTTAGTTTTGGATTTGACGCTGTTTGTCTTTAAAGTTATAATATAAGGTGGTTATAAGTTTTTCGTTTCAGTTATTCGCGATGTCTGGAAGGGTTATTAAGTTGTTCGCAATAAATAATTTCTTTGCTGACGATCTAAATTTTCAGGATTATATAGAATCGAAAACAGCTACAATCTACGTTTTAGTGAATTTGCACTTTCGCTTTAATTACAGTTTATTCAATAATTTTGGGTGTTTTAGATATTTATGCGACATTAGTAGGTAGACAATACATTAGAGATTTGTATTTATAAAGTTTAATATATAAGATTTGCATTTTAAAGTTCTTTTGGACATTTTGAAAATAGCATATTTTTCTTCCCGTATGAATAACATGGAACTATAATCGGCAGAGGCGATTTAGGGTTTTAGTTTGAATTTGCCTCCATAAATTGACCGTAGCTTTGTTCGATGACATGTACTAGGCCGCCCTAGTGTTAACTTTCTTACACTAACATATTTTATGAGAAACGGGCAGCTTCTGGCAGGCTGTTCGATGACAAAAATTTTAAGAACTAGTGCTCACGTTTCTGACCTGACTCGCGAGGTGGTGTAGAAAGTGCAGACTAGGAGTGGGGGTAGCAAAATGTTGTTCGGTAGACATTTTAATTCTATTCTATCTACATATCTGTTTATTAACCTAAAATGTTACACATTGAGAAATTAAAATAATGGATTCAGATATCTGATGAAGAATCAAGTGATGATTGATTTTCGTCAGAATCGTTTATTAGTTCAAACACTATGCTCTTTAAAACAGACATTTCTGCAGTCACTTCTTTGCAGCTTTATGATATGACTGTGTTTATAAACAACCTAACCTTTTACACCTTTGGCTACGATTGGCTTTATTACTCACAGCTTAGCAAACTTGCCCAAATATACACTAGTGTATTTTATGAAACCACAAGAATTAGACTGTACTAGTGTACACTACACTGCACTGCACTTTTCTGCTCTGCACTTCAAGCACTTCTCATCGAACAGAGCTCGTTACACTAACATGGTCTATTGACGTGGGTATAAATTTGTTAATATACGCTCTAATATCGATTCGATATTTTCATTTTATCTGGCAGTTGACTGTCACTTTATCCAGACATGGAAAAACCGGGCCTAAATGAAATATTGCGTTTTTTTTTTAGAAATTAGTTGGTATTTGTTGTTAATAGATATATATTTTACTATTGTCTAACGGCTATTAATCATTCTGATGAATTAATAAAAACATCAATGGCTTGTAACACTAATTGCAAACTCCATCCTTTCAAGTATTACCAAAAATACTTTCTTGCTGAAACCATTAATACCTACTCGTATTTAATCAACCACATTTTACCTTCTTTTGAAAATATGGTAATATGATATTCATGTTTCGCTCAAATGATGTGATATAGTATCATATATTACTTGCTCTTCTTAAAGACGAGATATATTTTCTTTGAAGCATGCCATTCGTAAATGTCACTGTGTTTATGTAGGACGTTTAAATAGCTTATTTTTCTACGTATATTTCCCGAAGGAAAAAATTTCTTATTGAGAAGGTACTAAGAAATCCTTCACTTCTTCCTGCTTTTGAAGAGATATTCCTACAGAAATTATTACAAGAAGAATCTCATACTAATTAAAAATTAATTAAATTTTTTATAAATATAAATGGAAAAGAATTTTTAATTTTTACTGCAGTTATATAAACGTAAGCACTTTATCTAACAAGCTCGTCTGCTTTTAAAATTTAATGTTATTGTTCTTTGGATTATTTCATGAGGGCTTATAGCTTCAAGGAATAAACCTTTTATAGAATATACTCTAACTTAGATAGTTTCGCAGTACGAGTTCATACAAAATTGTGCTTTGTTTACAACATACGAGAATCAAACTAAGTATAAAGTTTTATTTTAAAATTATTATTTGTTGCAAAGTGTATGCAAAGAAATTCAGGAACTTTCAGCAAGCTGTTACCGTGTTACATTACCTACGCTGAAATTACCACTCGTAAACTTTGACCCGTATTTCGTTACCAACTTTCGCATTCGCTGTACAACAGTGAAAGCACTCGCAATATTTTGTCGTTCTAAAGCATCCACCAAAGAAAATGTTCTATGTAACTATACATATATATTTTTCTTTAAGTCCTTTTTAAACAGGATAAAGTCGGGTGAGATAACGCAGTTGTTAAGTTGGCGCAGGTGAAATATTTTTAAACTATAAGTATAAATGACGTGTAAGAGCTAATTTATGAAGAATTTAATTAACTAATTCACAATTTATAATTTAGATCTTAAAATATAAACTCACTTAAAACGCATACGATGGTTTATGAACGATTTGCAAATTTAGGTTTGGAATATAACTATATTTTTTCTATTTTGCATATGTTTCAAGGCTACAGGACTCAAAAAAGTTCGTTAATAGCTCAATAGAGTGATGTAATAGATTAGTACAATTTATTTTTATAAGGTTGGTGGCTATGAATTTCAAAAGTATCTAAACTCAAATCTCGATAAATAAACGAACACAAACGATTGTTAAGAAATTTATTTTTATATAATGTTGAATTTAAAGCTGAGAATAAGAAGAAGAGAAGAAATAGAGTAGTCAAATTAAAAAGAAATAGAAAATATCGTATGGTGTTACAAAAATAAGGTTAGAGTTGCCAAATGAATTTTCAACCGTCAGATTAATACCACCAACTGACAAAATTCCTTAAATTTCGACATTACTATTTTGTTGATTCAGTTTTTGGAAGCAATTAAAAAATTTTTGTATACGAAGAGGTTTTTGGATGAATACTTCATTTATATCAACATAGTCAAAATTTACAAGTTTCACAACTGTTCTGTTTAGAACCATTTTCAAGCATTTTCAGTTAACTTTTAACCATGTAGTCTTTAAACTCATTGGTTTTTTTTTTAATTTTTACAAAATCGTTTATAATTAAAATGTAATATTTTCAAATGTTTTAATATTTTATTTATTGCTTGAAAATGGTTCTAAACAGAACCGAAACGTCGCAGTTGTGAAATTTGTAAATTCTGGCTATGTTGAAATAAATGAAGCATTCATTCAAAAACCTCTTCGTATAGAATTACTATTTTTTATTTAAAAAAGACATAAAAAGCGCAAAATAGAAAGTTGGATCACTCCGCTACGCGCCATGAGTCAAACTTCCTTCTCGGAAAATAAAATGACAATTATGACATTCCTTCTTTAATATACTATTATATTTCCGAATGTAAATTTCAAATTCGACCAATCACAAGGAAGAACTATTAAAAATGGCGGTAAAGTATAACTTTGCTTCATCCGTCAGCTGTCTTTTCTGTTTGTGAGTTGTTGACATTTTGATGATTGATTATCAGGAACAAATTGATATTTTGTGTTCTGTTAATAAGAATTATTCGCGAACATCGTAATTTGTACGACATAACAAATGAATTGTACAACAATAAAAACGTTTGCGTAATATCAATGCAACGAGGGATAGCAAGGAATTAAATACATGCACACTCATACGAGCATTTGAAGTATAATTGTTCATGATCTTGTTATTTCACTTTTAAAAACAATCTATTTTTTATTTCTTTATCATACAAATCAACAATAGTAAGAAACATTCCTGATATTATCAAAAGATCATCTTGTTCATTAGCGTCTAACAAATTCATGGCTATGAAAATAAAATTATAACCTGAAATCTGAATTGATAACTGGTGAAACGTCAAATAACAAGCAGTGACAAGTCACGAGATAGATAATGATTGGTCGGATCCAGAATTTCAAAATCGAACATAAACCAGAGAGAAAATTATAAATTTTAAATCAAATTTCTAAATGAGAATCTTTCAGTCTAACATTTGTGGAAGATAATGTAAGCCAACGGGGGGAGTCCGCCATAGCTCAATTGGTAGAGCGTTGTCCCGGCAAGACAGTGGGTCTGGGTTCAAATCCCGGTGGCTGACATTATCTTTTCACTCTTTCCTAATGTAAATTTATAAATTAAATTAATCATAAACCAGCCCTAAGGGATTTTATGTGTTAGTAGTGTTTAATTATTTTCTTATGCCTTAAATTTTTTCTTGCATTTATTGAATATTTTGATACACATTCCTTTTCCAATTACCGTCATACTATTATTTTACTAAAAAATACATATTATTCATGAAATAAAACCGTAATGTTAATTAAAATTGTATAACCAAAGATTCTCTGATTGTGGTTTTGTTTCAAAACAACCCTTAGCGACAAAATTCTTGAAGTTTGTTTACGGCTAAATGAGCACAACTTGTCCTAGTTGTCGTCATTACATCCCTGGATCATTATCAAACCCCTGGAACATTGTTTGGGGTTTTCCATGCCACAAATTGTTTCCAACTATTGTTAAAACTTTCTTTCAGTGTTGATGAGCGTTTAAATGAAACAAAATAGAGACTAGAGAGAATACAACAGTTGTTGAAGTTTACAAATTGTTGGAGGTTTAGTAAATCGGACGTTCCACTTCATTGCACCTTATTTATTATTTGTATAAATTCTGTGTATTTTCGGGGAAGAATACAAGCCAAAATTATTTACATGAATACACGCACAGCATAACCACAAGGCACACACCAAAACAACGCTAATTAATTAGGCAGGTATGTCAAAGATACCGACAATAATGCGTATTCAAGTTAATAAGCAGAATCTCTGAGGGAAGCTGTGAATGTCAAACCCTTAATTTAATGTTTCATCTCATAAGCAGAGTCCCATATTTCAAACCATTATTCTACAAAAACAGTAAATCTGGATTCAGAGATTGCATAGTAAACATTCCACTTTAAAATACACATGTACATGGTTAAAAATATAATTACTAAGTATTACCACTCTCATTCATCTCTTTAGCTACGGATTCCTAAAGTTTAATTTTCTTGTCGGTTCAGCGAAAATCCATCATTTTTTGACATAATATTGGTAATTTCTTCACTAGGCTGATTAACCTTACCTTGGTCGTAGAAATTACTCATTATAAAAAATACACACAAAACAATGAGTAAAGAACAGTTCAAAACATAAGTAAAAGTAAACAGAACAGCAACACATGAACACTAACTTCTCAGTCGCCATATTGGTTTCAAAACGAATACGCGCGATACACAGCGGCCATATCCGAACACAACGAAAAATTTCGATTTTCAGATTTCAGCGGAAAGCGGAAATATTCATTTTGACCATCCTTGAATCCATTTTGACTAATTTCGTGGTGACCGAACGTACGTACCGTACGTACGTACGTAAGTTCGTATCTATGTACGGACGTATCTCGCATAACTCAAAAACGGTGAAAGTTGAAATTTGATGTTTAAGACTGTTACAATATCTATTTGTGCACCTTCTTTTTTGGTCATTACATGACTTCCGGAAATGGTAGTTTACTTGAAGCCTATAAAGATTTTAATGAAAAACTGTATTAAAATGAGGTAACCGGAAGTGATACATTACCTGACGCTGTGAACAGTTTTTCTTGAAAAATATGATTTTAGAAATAAACATTAAGAATTATTAAATTAGCCCTTTGTATAATCGAGATATATAAATTTAAAAATTATACACTTTTTGGTTTTTGTAATTAAGTTTTCTATAGATTAGAAAAAAAATAAAAAATTGATGTCAATGTCAAATTAGGTTAATTACGTAGAAATTCATGATTGGGTCTGTTATAACACGTATTTTAGTTATTAACAAAACATGTATAGTTTAATAGACGTACAAGGAAGTCATGTAGTGTCCACATCAGATTTTTTTTATTTTTGCGAATATCTCCGTGCGAAATAATGCGGGATTTTGGTTTGCACATCTTTAGGGCACATTTTGTGTTCTTTCGAATGGCGATACTCAATTTTTTTTATCGCTTTTAGATTTCGAGTTTACGCAGATTGGCACACTCAGAAATGGATAATATGCCGTGATGATATATTTATTTATTTATTTATATAAGCAAGTTTTATTTTTTACATGATGTTGGAAAATTGCAGCATTGAAAAGAGATTTTTTTAGCTTTAAAACAGCAAAAATCCTACGATTTTTAAAATAACTTCAAACATCTTCATTTTTCTTACGCACACTAATATTGGTATTCCCTGAGCTACCTGCTAACGGACAAATCCTTCTTAGTAACTTGAAGCAAAAAGTTTTAACATGTAACATTTTGTAAAATCTGTCTGTCCATTCCATAGCTTTATGCGCTGTCTCTTAAATATTTCAACTTATAACAGAAAATCATAAACTACGATAAAATCTGACAGCAAAATTTCAAAACTACAATGTACATACAATGTAAGATCTGAAATAGGCCATTTGTATTTATTATTATACAGTGTATACAAAAAAAAAAAAAAAAAAAAAAACTAACTCGGAATAGGATAGGAACAGGAAAACGTGTATATCTGATTGATCATTAATCAGTTTAAAGGTTAAGTTGTTAAAATTTATCTTAAAATGTAATTTTAAGGAAAAAAGATAATAAAGAAAGAAACAGAATATTCCCATTCGCCAATTTCTAATTTATCTCAAAGAGAAGGATATGTCTATGTCGAGAATCGCCGCGTGCCTGAGTGTCTGGTCGCGAACCTGGGGGAACCGGGTTCGATCCCGACTGACGCCAAATATTTCCAATTTTAAATGGCACAAAAGTGACCCCTGTGGTGCACTCTCCACGCCAGCTATGAGTGCCCGTGAGGTGACGCCTGGTAAGCGCCCACACGGTAAAATATATCGTCATCATTACCGATGTCTACATGTGTAGATACTGGCACACCCAGAAACGGGTAATATGCCTTGATGATATATTTATAAATTTAGATTATACGTTTCTATGTTCATAGCATTCTCTGAGTTTTTTTTTTTTAACACACTGAATACAAATAATAACAAATTATTGTCAATTTTTTTTGTCTGGTATGGCCAGCACAAAACCTTCCGTCAATTCGAAGTATTTTGTACAAATCCGCTACCAAAAGTTCCTTGAAAAAGATTCTATATATCCTGTAAAATTGTAACACGAACACACTATTTTTTACAAATTCCATATCGCAAGTTCCTTTGAAAATATTCTATAAATCCAATAAAATTATAACACGAACGTACATTATGTAAATTGCACTTGACACTTCCTCAGTTCTATTCAAAGAATCTTCTTCGCACAGTTCTTGCTCTCTCAAATGTTCTGCTACACAGTCCTTCCATCTTCTCTTTGGCCTTCCTCGTACTCCCGGCATTGAAACTGCGAGTCACTTGCGAGGGTCACTGTCACTTATTTTACTTTCTGATCTGATCCTATACTTTCCACATTGGTTTTACAAGAAATACTGTTAAAAACTTCAAATAAGAGTACTTCCGGTTGACCAATTGTAACCAAAATCTAATCAGCTCTTCATATGGTTATAAAGAAGAGGTATAGGAAAGAATCATAATTTTTAGAATTGTGGTTTTGGCGTTATCGTCGGAGAAAAATTGCACACGGACACACACATATACACACACATACAGGCATCATCGTAAAACTAATAAAATCGTATTCTGGGGACCCTAAAAGTGAATATTCATTAAAAATTCACCATCGAATTTTTTGACCAAAGACAAAACCTTCCGTCACCTTAGGTAAAAAACCTCTTCTCAGGATTATATCCCAATTACTGAGTAGGTTCACATACACAAACACCCATGCCTTAGTGAGATTTGAACCCAGAACCTCGGCACACTCATGACTAAGAGGCGTTGCTCTAACCATTGAGCTACCGAACATTTTGTCGTTCTAATCACACATAGCAAGATTTGTTTATTTTTTAATGTCATATGGCCGGTGTATGTAGTCGTCAAAATGCCACAATATCAGGCATTAATCACACTCGCATGCGATGATCTGACCAGTCATCCATGTGAAACATAGATGGTGCTAGCTGTAGTAGGAGTATTTCTGATGCCGTACTGGTTGCATAGCAATCAGTAGCTGTCGCACGGATTAAGTACACCAACTGCTCTGGTACTATCGGTCTCGAAAAACGAGTGCCTACGGTAATGGGAACTTTCACGCAAAACTGTGTAGATGGCTCTAGTGTTCCACTCCCAAATATTTTAATAGTTAGAACTTCACAGTGTATGCAAAACTAGACACTGTTATGAGAAAAGTTAGATTTTTTGATGTTGTGTGCAACAGTGCGAATGTGACGTCCATGCGTATTGTGGTATTTCACACATAAGTTTGAAAATCAAAACATTTGTGGATTGTTTGCTACTTTTACTACTGTTTTATTATTGTAATTCTTTAATACAGCATTTTAAAACTTTATACAGGGTATTAAAAAATAAGTGTCCCAAATTATGAGGGCATATAATACTGACCAAAATGAGTAAAAAAGTTTAATCATGGATCCGATCTTCAACTGTTTTCGAGGTAAAAGGCAATGAAAAATGAGTATTGTTGAAGATCGGACCCATGTTGATTAAACTTTTTTTACTCATTTTAGTCAGTACTATATGCCCTCATAATTTGAGGCACTTATTTTTTAACACCCTGTATAGGTTATTTTCAACTACCAATACGTATCTCACATTTCAGTGTCAAACATATGGTGAGGGTAAAAAAATTGCTTTGGGTCTGGAACACCAGCGCCACTGTAAGCTCCCAAGGCCTGAAGAGCTGAAATTTATTTATTAATGTCAAATGAAATAATATTTAGTTGTCCAATAATCTAAGAGAAACTGAAAAAAATTAAACGAATTTAAATCCGTAATATTGATAAAAATTAGCGATAAGTTGTCATTATTTGTACTATAAATTAACAAAAGTGACCCCTGTGGTGCACTCTCCACACCAGCTATGAGTGACCGTGAGGTGACGCCTGGTAAGCGGCCACACGGTAAAATATATCGTCATCATTTCCGATGTCTACATATGAGTAGATAATGGCACACTCAGAAATGGGTAATATGCCGTGATGATATATTTATTTATTTTATTTATAAATTAACTAAGAAAAAAATTAATTAAAGCGGGTGGGCAAACTAATGTGGGACGAGGCTATGTATAAGGAGTTTGACAATATATTGATTGAATATTTGGAATTTAATCAGTTATTATTTTTTTTTTTTGTCCGAAACTCTACCTATTGTACCAGAAAAAATAACCAAGAAAAAATCATGTCTCTTATTAATTTGAAATTTATTTCCGTATAAACAAGGAAGTATTGGATTCAGACGTTTGCTAAAATTGGGACCATTAAGAACACTCTACAAAGTATTACCAATAAATTGTTTTCAAGGTTTATTTAAAATTTCACCTTTTGATATTAACTTTAATTTAATTATAAACAAAGTTAAAATATTCGCAAAAGATTTTCTTTTTTATATAATAATCTAATTAAATTGCAGATGGTAATATTTATTATTTTTAAAATTTATTTTGAATTTACAATTTTCAATTTTATATTTAGCAGTTCTGTACCGAATATGAATTTAAAACGGTTTAAATTCGTTTGGTTTATTGACTTTGACAAATAAAGGTTTGCTTTCATGATCAGGTTCATCAAAAATTCGGTTTAGTTCAGGTTTTCGATTCAGGTTCGGGTTCAATTTCAGGTTCAATTTCAGGTCCCTGATTTAAAGTAATGCTACAGTACTCGCTAAAGATATATTTTGAAAACGAATACAACTTTTATTTTAATTTAAAGTATTAAAGTGAAGATAAAGTTTATTATGAAAACAGCTCCTACGAAATTAAACTAAATCATTTTTTATAAAGATTATCTTCTTCTTCTTCTTCTTACTGGTGGTGGTTTCTAAAATATTCATTGGTAGAAATTGTACTGTCTATTTCATTGTAGATTATAACCTATACTTGTAGTTTCAATTTACTAATGATTCAAGAATATAATTTTGTATAATTAATGGGTCGATTTTGTTCACATCTGTAATGCCCAGTTGCACTAACAAGGATTAAATTTTATGCTAGGCTTAAACATAAAAATGCAAATTGAAATTTTGACAGCAATTTATTATAATTCATTTGATATTTCATTTCGATGCAATATAGTCAATTTAAGCCAAATTTAGTATTTAAGCTATTTTGGTGCAGCCGGCTATAAGTCTGACAGATCTGTAAATCAGTAAATAATGAACAAAATCGCAACGAAAGCTGCCACTCTTCTGTATATTTTTATATTAATCAACAAGAATAAATATGTTTTTGTCATTTTTTTACAGATTTACAGATTTGTAAAACATACAGATGTGAACTGTATCGACCCATAAATATCGTGTAAATATTAGGTATTTGTTTTCTGATAAATTCGTTAGAACAGAACTATATTATTACATATATGTATAGAGGAATAAAACATAATTAACATAAACTTGAATCATCAGTAAATATACATAACTTCTTTCAACCGAAACGATCAGTGTATATTTATAAAATATTAGTTATACATAATATGTGAAAATGTATACCATGTATTATATCTATGAATATTTTTTATACATGCATACAGAGTAATCATTAATGATTAAAATGTGAATCTGTACTTAATTTTGCGGCTTTGTTTCTTAAACTGTATATGTTACAGTAAAAGTAGATAGTGGAATAATGTGTACATTGTCGGTAAATGTGGAAACTTGCCCAAAACTGCTTTTTCTTGCATTTCAACGAAACATAACAACAATAACCTCACCTAACGCAAAAAGTCACTCTTGGAAAACTCAGAGTGAGTTTTGTGCGTCAGGTGACGTTATTGTTGTTATATTTAGTTCATTTGCAAGCGAAAACAATTTTAAGCGAGTTTGCCGGGTAATGTGCACATCATCCCACTATCTACATTTACTGTAACATATATACCATATCATATGAGGGTCATGCTAGAATTTTTTTCTCAATCAACCTTCTTTTGGAATTCTTTCAAATTAATTTCTGAGAGACTTAAAAATTATCAAAGCTGTCAAATTAATTTAAAATTGCCCAACCTGCCAAACTAGTTACTGTAAGTAAGTAGTAGCAATATAGGAAGACATGCTCTACTAAATTCTGAACCGTCTCTTTAAAATAGAGATAAATTACTTTTATTTTTAAAAATTTTAATGGCTTTTCTAATTAATATAATGTTAAGAGATGTAGATCTTCAAATTTTATTTTGTGAAATTCTTCCAGTTCGTACTCTACAACTGAGGATTTCTCAGGTTGATTTAATGTGACATCTTAGGTCATTGATGTTGATTTAATTTTATAGAAATAGTTCCACCAGTTTACGCCAATGAACGAATTTTTTATTTGCACATACATTCATGCGATGATTGTTTTCTGAACACACACCGAAAACGTCCAGGTATTCAGTATTATAGAAATCTATAGTTTTTCAAATTCAATTTCAGAAAAAGTAACTTCAATTTCAGAAAAAGTAAATTCAATTTCGGAAAAGGTAAAATCATGTAGCCTATTCAGAGAAACACAGTCATAAAGGTTGCTACGGATATAAAAATTATTATCATAAAGACATTTGTAACAATGGTCGCGTTCAGCCGCACCTAGCTGCTAGCTCGCTAACCTAGCGAACGTCGTTGAACGGTCCGCTGACCGACCGCTAGATTCTAGCTGCTAGTCTAGCGGGCTAGCGAAAACAAAATGTGCTAGATGACTTAGCGTACTGCTATAACTGTCAAAAATAGGAAATATGGCGCTGGTAAATTCAAATGAAATACAATATGAATATGAAAATATGTCATATTTGGTAAATGAAAGCAGAGAAATTCACAAACATATTCAATCTGGTAAACTTTTACATACTATATAATATAAAATTTTATTATGAGGTGAGAATAAATTTTATTTTTAGATGGACCGGTCGAATTACCACGATCGCTGTTAGCTAGCAGCTAGATAGCTGCTAGATGCGGCTGAACGCGACCAATCTTTATGAATATAAATATTACTTGTGGACGAACCAG
Source organism: Ophonus ardosiacus (assembly GCA_943142095.1). Classification (NCBI taxonomy): domain Eukaryota; kingdom Metazoa; phylum Arthropoda; class Insecta; order Coleoptera; family Carabidae; genus Ophonus; species Ophonus ardosiacus. Next base: position 40,740,306 of record OW964831.1, on the reverse strand, counting down.
ACTATTTGACATTAGCTAACTTCATTATACAAATATGAACCTTATTTAACCCTAATCATATCTGTCAAAGCTTTAATTTTCTTTTAAGTAATGAGTTGCTACTAAACTTTAAAACGCAAACGTTCTCTCAATACAATTAAAGAACAATATGATATTTATGCGTTGCATTCGGAATCTTCTAAATTGTTTAGAACGGGTACGAATCTACAAAAAATGATTCTAATGTGAAACGAGTATAACAGAAACAGCAAGTATTTGCACTAAAATGAATAAATATTACTAACATAGTAATTTTATTTTCTTAAAAGCGACTTCTTACCATGACAGTTCTTATGATCATTTGTAAGTCGAAGCAAGATCTATATATACGTATAATAAAATGCATTCTGCGGTAAAATAAAAACACCCTTTGACAGAAATTAATAATATTTGATTGGTATAACCTGTCACATGTCAAATATTAGAAATAACAACGTGATAACAACCATAAATATAGTGGCCTATTCAGAGAAACACAGTCATAAAGGTTGTTACAGATATAAAGATTGTTATCATAAAGACATTTGTAACAATCTTTATGAATTTGTCAACTCAGAACCTACGTCGTTATTATTGACAATCTTTACAAAATAATACTTGTGAATGAACCAGATTATTTGACAATAGCTAACTTCAATATGCATATATGAACTTAACCTAACCTTATATGTCAACGCTTTATTCTTTTAATCATGGTGCAAATATACAAGGTGATTTATTCCCATGTATGCGCAGTGTTGACCAATCACTTGCGCCCCTAAATGTTTAGTTGAAAATGGCGTTAGTTGTGTCAGCTGTGTCAGCGTGTTCGTTCGTTCTTCATTAAATATGCCATCGTGTGCAGTACACAAGTGTTCTAATAGAACAAACGCCTTATTTAAAAGGAAAATGAAATATTTTTACTTTCCAAAGGACGAAAATTTGATGAAATTATGGTTGGATGCTTGTGGAAAAATAATTTAAATATTAAAAGTGCTAAGTAAATATTATTGGAGCACATCATATTACAGATTATTGTTGCATTTTTAAAATATAAGCCCTAAGTACTCACAATGGACATAAGTATAAGAATTACGTAAGCATAAGCATAAAGTTTAAGTATAGGTTTTCAGTGGGCGTGTTCACAATGCTGTTACGTATTACTTATGCTTATGTTACATATCAGTCCCGTAAGAAATACATAAAGTTGAAATCATTCCAACTCTATGTTTTTCTCTGTTTTTGAACTGCGCATGTCTGCATTGTATGTCAACTAGTGTGAAATGAAATAATAACAGCCGAAGTTGTAGGTTATATTTATATATCTCTTTATTATAAATTACAGGTTAATTTAATTAAAATGTATGAAAATTTATATGATAAGAATAAGTAGATATTACAAAGATATGTTAAGTAAAGAAAATATGGAAATCACGGCCCTTATATGAAAATATTAACAAAATAAATAATTCAACCTGTTGATGTTAATATCAATTACTTCGCTCACTAATTAATAAAATAATGACACTTTATTACCAATTTATTTCGAAAAACATAATTTTTATGTTATGTTCATTGTGAACACACGTAAGCAGTACGTAATTTTTATGTTATGTAGCTCTTATGCTTATGCCCATTGAAAACATTACCTCTCTTACCTTCGGTATGACGGGAGGTAAAAATAATTATCATACTTGATTTGAATTTAGCGCGAACATTTAGGGGCATTTCTTATTGGTAGCGGCGGACATTATGCGCAGTAAATCACCTTGTATATTTGCACCATGCTTTTAATAATGTGTTGCCAGTTATATTTAAAATGCACACATTCTGCCAAAACAACTAAAGAAGAATATGACGTTTGTGTCATATTTGAAAACTTCTAAATTATTTAGAACGGGTATGTTAATTCCTACCACTGATCCCAACGTGACTGAAAAGTTATGGAAAGATTTTTTTTTTATTTTGATTGAAGAAAAAGCACACATTAGCACCAGAATAAATAACTAGGTTTTCACGAATACCTATCACAGAATATAATATTTTCAAAGAAATATGTATTTACGTCAAAAGTAACTTTCGTCCACGACGGTTTTTATCGTTCTTATTATCATTATTTAAGTCGAAGCAGGATCCATGCGAATAATCAACTACATCCTGCTAATATTTAGCAGAAAGGGCATTATTAATAATATATGATTGATGTAAAAATCTGACACATGTTAAATATTAGAAATAACAACGTGATAACAACCGTACATACATAGTTTTAGCAGTCGTTATGATAAAGACTGTCAAAACACGTAACAATTGTTGACGGTAACCACCTTCAGTACTGAGAATACCAATTTTGATTTTAACAATTTGTACAGTACATAACAACCATAAAGACCATGACGACTATGCAAATATTGAGTTCTGAATAGGCCCCCATATTTTCATATTTTTGTTTTCTGAAATTGAAGTTACTTTTTCTGAAATAGAAGTTACTTTTTCTGAAGTCGAATTTGTTTTTCCGAAATTGAAGTGAAAGTGAAGTTGAAACGGTATAGATGAAGCATAACATTCGTCACCATCTATGTTAAAGTTACATTAGTGTTGCGCACATGTCAACTTTGTTTTATGGTTATATTGCCAGTATAAATAATTAAATAAATACTATCATTCATATAATTAAATGAAGGTTAGTATCATTACCGAGCATTTTGTTTTTTACAGCCCTGCGAGCGTAATGTGTAACCTTCCGCGGGATTGCATGAAACACACGAAAACTTTTACATAGCCTTCTTCAATTCACGACATGCATTTCTCGACTTCGCAAACATAGCCCATGAAGTTGCCGCTTACCGAAATGGTCAAATCTGGACATATGCACCGTCGGACAAGATGGCTGACTAGTACACTGTGGAGTATAAAATGAATTAGGATTAGGTTACGTTATTGGCAGTATTTTTTTTTAATTATACTCCGGAGTGTACTTGTCAGCCATCTTGTCTAACGGTGCACAAGTCAAGATTAGAGTATTTCGGTACGCGCCAACTTCATAGGCTAGATCTACGGAG
>OW964831.1:40124726-40132226 GCA_943142095.1 Ophonus ardosiacus | reverse complement strand
ATGTTAAATACAATAAATAACAATATTTGGGTAAAGTTCTGTAATTTTTTTTTATAAAACGACAGTTCGACAACGAAGTGCTCTACAATACTTATATAACATAAAATGGAAATGGCGAGAGGTATTGTGCTGGCCACAACAGATTTTTTTTTATTTAGAAGAACAACCAATGTCTACATGTAAAGTAACCTATAGGAATCGGTCGGTAAGTATCCTTTTGAACTATTATCATGTCATAAAACAAGAAAATACTTATTGCAATAATAACCAATGTAGACATGTCAGTTAAATCTGAAAATGCTTTAGTGCTATGGGTAGTTTAAATCACAGAATTAGTGACATTTGTCGAAAATGACTACATCCTAAATATTATCCTAAGTATTATGACTTAACTCTTTTAACATTTTATGTCAATTTTTCCCCTGAAGAAGGCACCAGGTTATGGTGCCGAAACGTTGGGTTTTATTAATAAAAAAAAAATATAGAACTTAAACTAAAAAATCTGTTGTGGCCAGCACAAAACCTTCCGTCAATTCGATGTATTTTGTACAAATCCCATACCAAAAGGTCCTTGGAACAGATTCTATATAATATCATGTAAAATCGAACACGAACACATACAATTTTTTACTAATTCCATACCAAAAGTTAATTTAAAAAGGTTCAATAAATCCCCTATTTTATTAGGGGTCCCTGTTTCCTCTTCTCTTCCACTCATTCATGTCCAACGCATACAGTCCTTCCATCTTCTCTTTGGCCTTTCTCTGCAAGTCACTTGCGAGGAACACTATGACATATCAATTTTAGATCCTATACTTTCCATATTTGGTTTTGCACTTGCAACTGACTTCTGTCAATTAAACTTTTTTTGAATATCTCAGCTGTTTCCATGATAAATAAGCAAAGCTGACTAATTTTTGAAAATTAATTTCTTTATAACGCTTTAAATCTACATCTATTGAATATGAAGGAAAATGTATAATCAAACCGTCTAGAGAAGAGTATTTTCTTTAATATGTATAATAACAAAATGTCAAAAAATAATATTTAACTGCGTTTTTCTAAGAAAAGCTGTTAAAAACTTCAAATAAGGGTACTTCCGGTGGATCAATTATAACCAAAATCTAATCAACTCTTCATATGGTTGTACAGAAGAGGAATACGAAAGAATTATAATTTTTAGAATTGTAGTATTGGAGTTATCGTCGGAGAAAAATTTGTCACACACGGACACACATACACACACACACACGGACACACGCACACACGGACACACACACACACACACACACACATACAGACATCATCTTAAAAATGGTATATTCGTATTGTAGGGACCCTAAAACGTGCTTATTCATTAAAAACTCACCACCGAATTTTTTGACCAAAGACAATACCTTCCTTACCTAAAGGTGACGGAAGGTAAAAAGGTAGTATTATTCCAATTATTAATATGAGTTCTGAAAGATATTTTAATAATTCTTTTAAAATGTTTATATACGTACAACTATTAGTATTAAGTCATCGTAAAACGATTTTCCTGAAAATTATTTCAATAAAATTAATTTTAAATTAGTAAAAAAACTTGCAGAATTTATATTATAAAAATAAAACAACCCTGGTTTAGTTTAGCCGAATATGCTGGGTTGTTGGGATTAAATGAACAGAACTTAAACTAAAAAGTGTTTTTAAGTTAATTTTATTCCTTGCAGGAATTTGTGTGTTAACATTTTCTATAATCTCCACAAGAGCAAATTATGAAAAGTTCTTTAAAAGGTGTTGACCATACAAAATAAATTATGCAATGAATGTCAACGCCTTTACTATATGAGTTATTTCTTTGTGCAGTACAGATTAAACATTATTTGTAACAGTAACACATATTGATCCAGTTGACCTCGGCCTTCAATGTACTTCCTGATACCTATACAAGACTACTTGACATTTTTATATGTGACGCCCGCATTTTTTATCTTATTACATCAGTTTAAATTTAAAATTAAATGTTAATAATAATAAAAAACTAATTTTTGTTGACAATAAATAAGTCAATAAATCTTGTATAGCTATGTATATGTGAATTTTATGTTTGTGGCATTGATTATAATATTTTTAACCGAATTTATTGGTTGTATAGAACTATTATAATTTAAAAAAAATCAAGAGAGTATCTCGATTATTCTTTAAGAAATTTTGTTTCAATATTATTTTAGTAATAAATATATTTTAAGCGTATTTATTAAAAAAATAAATAAAAAACAAATGATATAGCTAATGTTAGAATATAAACATTACTTTTTCAACAATTTTCTGCCTTCGGCTGAGTAAAACTTTTGTTATATTTTAAATATTTTTCTATCGCTATTTAATACATTTATTATTTTACTTCATGTATGTAAATAATAAAAATTTCTTTACATCAAATTTTATTATTATTTTTTTTCTGTTCCATATACGTATTTGTGTACTAATATTTATTTTTATTTACATTACTGTTTCAAGTATTTTATGACAAAACAATTTATAAAAATGAATATTCATATTCAAGGATCGCTTTCTTTTTCCATAGTTATTTTACTGCATGTAATTAAACATTCGGTATTCTTACAGATACAAATATTAAATGTTATAATTCGCGGCAAACGTGCAATAACTTTAATAGTAAATTTTGCCGCTCTGTACACTTTGAGATCGAACATCTTTGACTCACGACGATAATAGACAAACGTATTCGAAATTTGAAAGCTAGTACCCTCTCTGAGCCCGAGGGGGTGATGAACAGTAAAAATGAAAAAGTTGCGACTTCCTCGGTTTTAGCAATTAATTGCACGTTATTGAGTTGCGATATATAATTATTTTTACGTTTTTCTTTCATTTCAATAATCATACCTATACAATCCGTACATATTAATATTTTTTTGATATTTTTTCTGTATTTAAAGTTAGCTGATGTTAAGTTTTTCTTTATTTATAACAAATTTCAATAGTTATAATACTACTTTTGTACCTCAAATTTGTAGATAAAGGTGCATATTAACACATGTTAAATTTTGAAAAGCAAACATTTGACTATATAAGAATTATATTAGTTTCAAGTTAGTGTATCTCAAAATTTCAATAAAAATGGGTTTCATTTTTTTACATTTCATACTGTAATATTTAAATTTAAATGGTAAAACAAAAATTTTTAAAAAATTCTTCGTGTCGTGTAACATAGAAATAATCATGGAATATCATCGTGCAAACAGCGATTTTTGTTTGTTAGTTTTTGTAGAAGTTATAGTGTTCTAAACTTAGGGGACTTTACTTTTGAAACCGATAATAGATGTTTATCACATATTTGTATAAACAGTTGGTCTTCAGGTCTTCCGCTTTCTCATTTCTCTCAAAAATTTTCTTCTCCAAACGTTCTCAACACCTCCTCATTCAGTGGCGGATCTAGACTTTGTTAACTGCAGTGGCTCAGCATTAAGCGAGGTAGTGGGAGGCTAATCTGTACGAGGCCCTTTGGTGAAGTAAGGTTTTTTTTATCGTTTAAGGGCTAATGCCTTAAAATTAAAAGTTACATTTTTTTCAAGGGATGTGCAAAAGCATGTTTTCCCCCTTTCATGTACAGAAATAAGTTTTAAATATCAACTTTTTTCTACTCGGGTTGTTGCGTGAGGCCACGGGCAATTGCCCTGCTTGCCAACCCCTAAGACCGCTACTGAAGCGTAGGTAATTTTTTTGAAAGTTATTTATTTCTGAGATTAAAAGCTACAATTTTTACTTTATTCTCACAGTATTTGGACATTAAAGTTAATGAATCTATTGTTTTGAATTATTTAATTAAAGTTTATCTGCAATAAACAACAGATGAAATTAATGTGAAATTAAGCATAAGTAAAAATTATTACTAATATTAATACTACATATTAAGTTATACAATATAGACATGTCGATTCCTAGACTGGAATCCTGGGTGCTCGCATGCAGAGGCCAGAGCGCCAAACCCAAACGCAATACTTAACAACAAGAAAATCACAATGTAATGCAGATCATTTCGAGTTAGTAATCTGATATATTTCTTTTAATTCAATCAAAAATAAGTAAAAAATAATATGCAAATAAAATGATTTTTGAAATATTTCATTTACATTTATAATAATTTAAAAAAAGTTACAGTGGCTCAGAGAATTTTCACAGTGGTTCGAGCCACTGCAAAAAGGGCCTAGATCCGCCACTGTCCCCATTCCTGATTCTAGCGATTCTCTCTCCACCCAATCTTCAACCATCGCCATAGCCATTAACCATACCATATTTTAAATTGAATAATATATTGCACATTTTTGAGTATAATAGTATATTCAATATAGACGTCACTGTCATTTTCATCATAATCATCATCACTAATTATTGTTTGTCAATATTCATGAACAGGACGACAACATATCTCTAACTTGTCCACTACTATTTACTACTACTAATTATTATTATGATATATTCTAATTTATGTCTATTTAATAACTTGCACATTGTCTAAACACCTGTCGAAAAAAAAAAACAACAAAAAAGTGCGTGCGAACTCAAGTACCTAGCTGACCTTATTTGATATTTAGGTGTTCCAATTTTAGGTCCAGGATTATAAGTACAGTGGTACAACATTCGCCAATTTTTAAAGCTTGAATCTGAAGGTCATTAACTAGAGCAGTAGTATATAAACTTGCAGTTGAGGTAGTCGAATCATACTTGAATCAACACACAAGTAATCAACAACCAACAACATGAAATTCCTCGTAAGTAGAAAAAAAAAATCAATATTGTACACATTGCGATTGCGAGTGTGTGAATATATTGAAGTGTAACCATCTAGTTATATGTTATTTGTAATATGAATGTATTATTTTGTGCAGATTGCTTTGTTCGCCCTCGTCGCCGTAGTGGCCGCCAAGCCCGGTCTCATCCCCGTGGGCCGCGCTACCTCTGTGGTGGGTCCCTCTGGAGTTATCAACTCCGTGGAGTCCGCTGGAGCCATCGGTTTGGCCGCCCCCCTGGCTGCTTCCTGGGCCGGTCCCATCGCTGCTCCCCTTGCTGCCCCATGGGCTGCCCGCTCCATCATCGCCCCAGCTGCTCCTTGGGGACTTGGACTCTCTGCCTGGTAGACCCTAATATGATGACCCTAGGAATGATGTGTTCAATGTACCTAAATGTAGTTGGCAATAATAGTTTAAGTTGTATTTAAATATGTCTCTCTTTTTACATCGCAATCCTGATTCCTATTTCTATTGTTCATAAATTAAACTAAGTCAAATTCCACAAGTTATCTTTTAATAAACTAATCAAGTCAAAGAACAAAAATGAATTTTTAGAATATCTAAATCAAATTCTAAATATGAATTTTAAAAAACTAAGGGCCGGTATTATAAACGTCCAATTAAATTTAGTTCCATAATAAATTTAATAAAGCGAACAAATTCGAATCAATTTCCATGTTCTTATGACATTTATATCATTGCTGTAAAAAATTTGCGTTGCATTTGTTCGTTTAATTAAATTTACTGTGGAACTAAATTTAACTAGACGTTTATAATACCTAAGGGTAGAAAAAAGAAAAATCCAAGGTTTTTTCGTTGCAGAATGTATAAATTATTTATTTAAGTGGCAATGGATGTCATAAATTACATTGTGATAATTACAACTTTAAATAAGTATCATAAAACTCAGTCCATATCTGGACCGGCCCTTCTGGAAAAGTCCCGAAGCTCCCTTTGGCCAGTCCGGGCCTGGCCCTGAATTATATATTTATTATTAACTGAATGTTGTGGTGAATAATTAATCAGAGTTTTCCTTATATATTCAAAAAAGCACCGGGGAACAGTTTTAAAAAACCAGTGTTGCAAAGAACCAAACATTATAAATTCAGAAAATTTATGACAATACTATTACGCCTTAATATTGTTTGTTGCAATGTTGTAAATATTTGCAACGGGTACAGCTAGTATATACATAATTACCAATATTAGCCTATTGAGCAGATTGCTACACCCAACAATGGGTAATAAATCCATGATATTGTAGAATAGGTACCTATTTTTACCTCTCGCTAAGAGAGGTATTGGATTCATGCTAAAATTTGCATATCCAGATTTTATTGAATAAGCACGATTTAAGGTCCGATTATAACATTTTTAAAATGTCTGTGTGTGTGTGTGTGTGTGTGTGTGTGTGTGTGTGTGTGAATGTGTGTATGTGTGTGTGTGTGTGTGTGTGTGTGTGTATGTATGGATGTTGGAGGGACGATTCCTCAAAAACTATAAGACTTAAAAAATATTTAACTGCAGTTTCCTCAATCTGATATTCCTGGGAAGAGCTGAAAAGGTTTTGGTAACAATTGAACAACCGGAAGTAGTAGTTTCTTAGAAAAATTCTTCTAAATATATTTTTTTGGGAGTTTTTTTTTATTAAATATTAAAGAACATAAAATTCTCCATGTAATACACTTAAGTTTGTAAATGACACATGTCAGTGTCAAAAATCAACAGTTTTAGTGACATTCTGATAACTTTTTCTGGAAAGTATATTTAATCTTTCTTATTGTTTTATTAATTAAATATTTGATATTATAGGTAAAATTGTGGTAAAATGCGTATATCCATCAGAAATACCGCCAATCTGGTTAATGAATTGAAAGAATCTCTGACATTTAGAAACATCCTCATACAATGAAAAATAGATATAATTAGAATTATATGTCTGCAGAAGACATGTTAAATACAATAAAAAACAATATTTGGGTAAAGTTCTGTAATATTTTGTTATAAAACGACGGTTCGAAAGCGAAGTGCAATACAATACTTATATAGCCTAATATGTAAATGGCGAGAGGTCTTGTGCTGGCCACAACAGATTTTTTACCTACCATTCAAATACCAGACTTAATAAAATAATGTTTTAATCAAAGGTACTCGTTTATTATATTCATGTTGCTCTTAATGTTAATTTATTTACTACTTCTAATTACAAATTGGAGAATTTTGAGACTCTCGAGTCGAGATCGCGATAAAGTAAGGAAAAATATGACGAGACGAGATGCAGAGAAATCTCATATCAAAAAAATCTAGCTCAAATTATGGATGTTCATTTTTAATTAAACTATGCCACATTCTGGAAATGAATTTTAGATAAATGAGACTTTATCAAATTCTAGAAATGAGAAATAAGTAAGCTAAAATCTGATTATTTGTTTTTAGACGAATTTAGTCAAATTGGGAATTTTGTCTAATACATATAATATTCCATGGAGTGATTAGAAGGCTAAAAAGGGCAAAATTGTATTTTCCGCTGGATCAAAAATTTTTTTTTTTTTCTCTAAAAAAAACCTCTCAACAGGATTAAATCCCAATTACTGAGTAGTTTCACATACACAAACATCCATGCCTTAATGGGATTTGAACCCAGAATCCCGAGCACACTCATGATTAGAGGCACTGCTCTAACCAATGAGCCACCGGAGTCAACATT